>JAQIXQ010000057.1:0-73618 GCA_034700485.1 Pseudosinella alba
AAGGAGTCTGTTCTGTTCCTTGCCAATATAGCCAGTCGATAGTGATTTGCCGATTTCTATTCTTCTTCCATTTCGTCTTCTCGTAATATTTTTTTTTCTTTCATGTCAATTGAAATCGAATCCACACTTGTGAAAATGTTATAAAGGAACAAACGCTTCCTACGCTTACAAAAATAATGAAAAATTTGTTTTCAAAGAGGGGTGGTGGTGGTGGGGATATATAAGTAGATGGATATCCACCACAATTCAAGAATCAAATCAATTCGAACATTTTGATAAATATGCACATTAAAAAGTACACAAGGATACATTATTATTATTATTAGGCATTATATGTCCCTCGAAGATGAAGCCTACAATTGGCATACAAATGGGGCTGCTGTGGAGTTTGGAGTGGAGGTTGCAGGTGGTTTCCTTCAACCCTGTACTTTGCGGATGAATGATCATCATCAATATCCAAGAGTCCAACATAAATACATTTATTAAGTATTATCATTTTATGATCAGTTCGATTTTTTTCTTTCATTCTTTCCTTGTACTGCTTCTTCTTCCCATGTTGGGGCTCCTCGATAGGAACCAAGAGCCAATCCTCTTTTTGCCAATGATACTTTTAGTATTTTTCATTCAGTGTTAGCAATTTTTAGAATCGAATGTGGTCGTGTGTAAACTAGCCACAATTGTGTAGCCCCATCAACTAACCAAACCACCGCCCCTTTTTGCTAATTCTATATTCCATCAAAGTAGCAACATTCAATTCAGTAAGGACGAGGCTGCCGATGATGATGATTATGACGATGATGGGGATGACGGCGATCATGTTGGATTGACAAGGAGAAAATGTCCATTTTTCTTAGCATACCAAAAGTAAAAAATGGTATTTTTACAATCAATCCAATCAATGATTAAAGTTTTAGTCAGCCTTATCTCATGAGAGTATGCCAACTCCATCGGATTTAAATCAGGCAATATAAATATATTTTTAAAAATAAATGAATAACTCTTATATAGCCTTTAAGCCATCATCATCATAGTCCTCGTCATCATGATCATCTTGGACAATGAGAGCCATTGTGACCGCCCGCTGAGCAAAACAAATTAAATCACCTCAAATACATACAATTTCCTTCTGATCAAAAATTCACTTGGTTGGGTTCGTTCTTGTCCCTCCTAAGTAGGCTGTAGGCTGTAGCCTCCCTCTTTAAAAGTTTTTGAAGCTAATTCTTCTACTTTTCATTTTTATATTGTGTAATATACTTATTTTTATGCAGTACTAATTCCTATTATTATTAAATACTTCACAACTTCTAGTTAAAAGGTATGAGCTATTATTGTTATTATTCATTTCATCATCTACAAATACAACTGTCCAAGTTTAGGTTTTTACATGCCATACCTGAACTGAAGTGAACAAACAAGGTTGATTTTTCTATTAGAATGGATTTTTTACCCTCAAGTATAAATCTTCACATCGTCACTCTTCACAAGAATATGTACAAGAGCGAGCAAGGGCGATCCAAAAAATATCCTATTATGATTAGCTCCAAGTCAGATTTAAGATAAGAAGGAGGAATGAGGGAAAGAAAAAATCAATTTTAAAATTGAATATGTATTTATTTATTTACTTGTACTCATGGAAGAGAGGGAATGGATATAGCTGACGTGATCATATCATGAAATAAGAAAAGCACGCTTTGACGATGAAAAAAACTGAACAAATTCCCGTCTTTAAAGCATATTTTTACTGTAATATTTTCGCTATCTAATATCAACAAATAATATCATCATCATCCCCTCTCTGATCGTTTTCTGTTTAAAGGCTATAAATGTGACTTGTTTACTGATCACCTTGATCAGCGTGTGACGAGCGTGTTTAAATTACAAGTTAGGATTGTATCGTCATATCATCGTCTCCTTCGACATTCTACGGCATTCTGCTCACCTTTTACCTGGCTTGGTTTGGTATGTAGGAAGTAGGTATAAATGAAAAGCAAACAACTCATTTCTCATCTTCACCCTTGTAAAAATGATCCTTATAAGTGAGTTGGCTTTATTGAAAACGTTTCCATTTTTCAATTGAATATTGATTTTTTGTGGTGGTCATAAGGATGTGGACTGACAATGAGATCTTTTCTGCTTTCTTGACTGGGGAAGATATGTACACAGAAGAAAAGGGAAAATGTATCAAGATGATAGTGGTGGTGGTTGTAATGGCCAGGTAAAAGAATTTCCTCATTCATGAACCACATTATGCATATAAGATAGAGATTTTGCCCCATTAAAAAAAGCTAATCTCTGTCTTGAAGAGGAAACCTGAGAAAATTGGAAGAAGATGATATTATGATGATGATAAAATGCTGAGGGAAACGGGTAAAGAGTAATAAATATTATGATGATCCCACACACACAAGTACAAGAAGAAGTGTATATGTAATGTAAATAGATAAAATATGCTAATTGAATTACCGTCTGATTGAGCCTTCAAGCCATGAGCGATAAGTCATTCATGAATAATGGATTGTCTTTTGAGAGGAAAAAGGAATTACCACGAAATTGCGCCCTTTTCTAGATAAAATATAAATATTATGATCGTATTTTACTGCTTTCTCAAGATTTTCATAAATATTGAGAAAGCTGGGCATAAATTGCTCAGGTGTATTTTACTAAATAGTCAATAATATCGTTCTTGTTTAAATTTTTTGTGTTCTTCCTTTACACAGTAATCACTTTTCCGTGATTTTTATGCACTGGCTCAAAATAGTTACTTCGAGATTTTGAAATCAGCAAAACAAACAAAATGAGAGTAATTCCAATGCTAATCTAATGGCAGGCAGACGAAATTTACAGAATTTTAAAAATTGATTTTCAATTTACGAGTGAGCAAACAAGTCGTTAAATTTTCTGATTTTCGAGTGTTAAAATTTAAATAAATATCTTCAACTACAACATGAGAATGGAGTAAGCTCAATGTGAGATTCCCAAAGTTCGATTCAACTAAAATCGGAAGAAAAAGTTGGATCTGAAAGTGTGAATTTACATGCCAGTCACTATTTTCATTTAATTTCCGAGCTCTAGTTCATTGGCAGATTGGCCGAGACAACTGGTCAGGAAAGTTCAGAATACTCGTCACAAATGTAGTAATAATATTCTTTCTGATCAAATAGTCAATGATATAAGTCTAATCGTCTTTATACGTATTACGTAACCATTTCCTCGTATCCCAAACAAGAAAGGAGCAGAGCTAAAATAAAAGCCCAGAATCCAATTTTACTTCCATTTACGCATTATCTCCTTTTCTATAGTTGGACATAACGCCCGGAGGGATTATCATTTTTTCCTTTCTTCATTAAAACCAAAATAGCTATTTACATGAATTTGAATTCACATTCATCCCAAAAAAATTCAACATCCACGGCTTCTGAATTACTGAATGTATTATCTGAGCAGTAGCAGTATGCACAGAGGCATTATTATATTTTTTTCGGGATTTTCTCATAATTTTCTACCACCACCACCACCACCACTACCATTCAGGGCTGAGTTAATGAAGGAAAATTACACTGAAGAAGCTGCATGGGGGAGTAGAAAATGTAATTTGGATTTCAACGGGAAGCAAATGATGTGACAAAATCCTATTTTATCCCATATCCCTTTATCAAAGCTCCACAGGATCTTAACCAAAAATGGAAAAAATGGGGATGAGTGACCGACCAGAAAAAATGGATCCTGATGGTTCTACACTTCTTATTAAAGTTACGGAATATGATGGAATAAGGAATAAAATATTCAAAAGTGAAATATTCTTTTTTTACTTTGCCTCTTTCTCGTGATTTTAAATCTGATATTTTTTGCCAATTTCTCATGGGATTTATTTTTTAATGGGGGAGGAAGACAGGGATAAAAAAAACTGGGAAGGATAACAATGGACGGTAATAATCCTGCATGCCAAAATAATGACACCTGAATTGGCCACGATGATGTGTGATATGAATGATTTGTTTCATGAACAAAATAAAGCCGGTAGCGTATTCCTGTCCAAACATCTCTTTTTTTGTGGAATTTCCCTACTTTGTTCAGGAAAAGGATAAAATGATAAAATATCTCATCCCATTCCCGTCAGAATGTATACGACAGTTTGTTAGAAAAACTGAACCGAAAATGCATATAAAACATGTAAAACATGGCCGGGGAGCTAGCGGTATCATCACTGAAAAAATGTGTGGTTTTCATCCTTAAAAATGATGATGAGAAGTGACAGGCCTGGGGTAGGAAAAAATCAGCCTCATAAAAAAAGCAAGATAAACAGCCACATTTTTTCTACGCAATTTATGTGGGTTTTGGTTGGTTTACTGCAATTTTCCAATTTGCTGGTAATGCAGTCGTGCTTACAGTCTAATTTGTAAGCGTGCCGAATCTTGTTTTTTCCCTAGTTTTTCTCGCAAGTTGGGCTTCCTTTCCTTGAATTAAAAGAGAGAGAGAAATGGGGGAATCCTTTTCCTAGCAAAACATTGTTATTACTTGTTTTTTTTTTGTACAAACGAGAAAAGAGAAATGAGAATGTGGAGATGGGGTTGATGATGATGTTGATGATGGTAATGTTAAAGAAGGAAAAGGAAACGCACGACTGGGTTAGCAAAATGGGCAAGTTTATATGGTTTGTTCCGTCTTGAGTAAGTGTATAAAGAAGTGTGGATTTGGAGTGTAAATTCCACTTCTCCTTTGCTTCCTGTATGTGTGGGAAAAGTGTGTGGTGGATGGTCATTAAGTCATGAACTGTTGGTTTTTGTGGGCGTTTTGCCACTTTTTTGTTGAGCGGAGGTATCAAGTTGTTGAAGTAGTCACGTTTGTTTTTTTTTTCTTGCTTTTTAAGTAAAGTTGTTTTTCACTTTTTTCTGCTTTCTCTCTATTTTCTTTGAACAATTAACCGTTTTACTAACGATGAAAGCCTTCCTTAAATCTGTAATTTTCTTCTTTCTCCGACGCATAAATGAAATGGTGAAAGTCGTCAGCATTGTGAAATTCGTAAAATTAAGGCATATTACCGATTTTTAATTATTCCAATTATTATAATGACACATTTCTTTTTTATATCCAGCAGGTGGGAAGATGTCCACGTCTAATGAGATCCTGAACAGTTTACATCGACAGCAGATGGAGGGTGCTACAGGAGGGCATGGAAAGGTAAAAAAAAATCATTCACGAAGATATAACCATTTGACCATATTAGAATATATTTTGTAATTACCCATTAACTGAACTTAATCAGAATAAGACCGAGGTGGTTATTTAAATAATTAAAAATATTATCACGAACGAACCCAGTAGCTTCCCTTTAGTTCACAATGACCCTTAGCACAAAAGGTGCCATACGAGGGTCTACCATCGACACCTATCTCCGCTTAACGTTTCATTTCAAAAGGGCATTACATAAAATCGTGCGAAGAGTGCATGTGCATCATGAATTCATATATGAATATATACATAAAAAGCAATCTGGCAGGGCTAATAAAAAATAATAATAGCGATCAGACCAGAATGAAAGACACAAGTGGTGGTTGTAATTGTAATTGTAATCATAATACTACTACTCTGGATAAAAAAAAGTAAGCTTTGAAATAACAATCACGTACTTAACGACGAAGTAGCAAAGCCGGGGTGCTTGGTGGTGGTGGGTGATTGCATGCAAACTGTGATCCAGGCTGCTGTACTGTAATATTACTGCTTCTGTTTTTATTAGCTATATGATCTATGATGAGGATGTAATGGGGGAAACCTCGTGTTTTTTAACGGATAACGACATGCATTCGGTTGGACTCTGACAATCAGAAAATCAGATGTATGCACACATCACATAATAATCGCCATCATCATTACATCATATTCTGCTCCTTCTTCACTACTTATATCTTATTATAAAGCGGAGGAAAAGAACAAAGAGAAAGGATAAAAAAATAAGAGAATAAAATGTAATATGCCCACAGCAGCAGCAGCATCATCATCAACAATGAACCATGTAACATGTTCCAAAAAAAATATAGTTTAAAAAATTGGAAAGAGGGAGAGAGCAAGTCGTTAAAAAGTGACTGCTTCTAAAAAAGTGTGTGGATCTATGGCTCTATAACAATCATAATCATCATCCCATCAAAAACTTCAAAGATTAGAATTTAGAATTTTATTCGAATGTATTCATATTCATGTGGAATTGTTCCATGAGTGCATTATACGAAAATGCAGACGCTAGGCCCGGCGCAGCTGGACATAATGGGATTTGATCGAGCCGAGTGAGGAGAGACAGAATGAGAGAAATCAAGCCAAAAAAAGTTTACTTCATCTGCCTTGATGACGAGATGAGAATACAAGGATGACTATATGACGCTCACGCTAAGAAGGAGAAATTCCATATTTTTTTTAACAGAAATCATTATTAGGAAAAATGAACTATTGTTTGCGGTTCCTTTCACTGGTGGAGAGAAAAAAAAATCGACGTTTTTAAGTCGAGCCTTGTACTATTTTTAACGCTGGCGTTGGCTGGCATGCACTTTAAAGAGCGAAGTGAACATATATTCGGATTTGTAATTTTTGTTTTTTACTTATTATTACCCACGTATATAAATTGTGGGGTGAGCTGTGAGATGGGGTGGTTTCGTTTGGTCTGGTGTAGGTAGAAAAGAAAAACATGATGATCGTAATGATGATAAGAGACATGTTTTGAAAAATATCACTGATTAGTGTAAATCCATGGCCATTTTTTATCCCAGACAGAGTACAGATCCTCTAAAATATGAAGAGAAATATACGTACGACATAGTTTCCCCGTTCACATTTAAAAAATCTAAATCCAGCTAATCTTCTTTTCTGTAAAATATATGCCAGTTGAGTTGTTAAAGCTTTTGAGTTTGTTCATTATTTATATGCTCATATTTATACCATGTAGTAATTATACTTATGCATATATGCCTAGATTCATAATTCTTCTCAAAAAATGATTTTAATCTGCGCTGATTATATAAATTGGCCCGTCGTCTCCTGTGGCTTTCCCTTTATAATATGGGCTGGGGCTCCCCTAAGCTAATAATAGTGTGGTTGGGAATGGTGGAAAGGGATGACAATTTTATATATTTTTGAAGGGAACATTACTCACATTTTTGTAAAAAGCTGGGATCTAGATGCAAGAATAAGGAAAATCTCATATTCCATCAAACAATTCCGCATTACTTTTGAATCCCTATTCATATCAAATGTATGCTTGATTCTAATAATAAGCCAAAAATAACATTCAGGACAACAGGACAATTAGTCTCTTTCATTTACAAATTTTTTGTTTGCTGATTTGATGACACCAATCCATATTGGACTCGAGACAGTTGTTATTAGAAGCGTTGTTATATTTCCTCCGGAGGGTTGTTCTTTGGAAGCTTTTGCTATTTTACTAGTTTTTTCTTTTCCTTTTCATTTTAATATAAAAAAGCTTTTATGTACAGTAAAGTGCAAAGTGGAATACGGGAAAGGGAAGGTGACACGACCGCGACACAGAAACTCATTTTAAATCCTCGATTGCAGTTGTTTCACTACGTCTTATTCTTAATCTTGAACCGAGAAAGGAGAAATGAGAAAAACGGATGTATTATTTTTTCTGGCGAATTCAACATTATTATAAGATATTGCATTTTCTTCCGCTACTGACATCCATGCATGGTGACAACCACTCGCAGTCTCAACAGCACTGACTTTGACTCAACTAGAGCATGGCATTCCCATTTGGAACTAAAATGGAAGAATAATGAGGAGATATTGAAAGGGAAGAAAGGGACACATAATAATAATTAGAGTTTGACTCGAAAAAAAGCATTTCTTTTCCTTTAAACCCGTTAATAATTGCACCTCCGTCATCATCCCCATCATCCCACATATATTTGGAAACCCTCATCCTCATCCGAAGGAAAACCTCTTGAGCCCCAGCGTACATAATACAGTTTACTCGCTAGAAATCCCGCTAACTGACTCGAAGAGCCCGACCCTATCTCCGCTCTTCCCTCTCAAGAGATATGGGATGATGGTGATGATGATGACTAGGACTAACTTGCTTAACTTCCACTTTTAAATGCACCTGACGACCCATTTGTCATATTATATCCCATTCCATGGAATCAAACAGACTTCACCAGAAGAATTTTTTTTCAACGACATTTTTTAAACTTCACATTTCACGACTCTCTCTCCTTTCCAAATTTTTCTTTTATTATGGGAACATCCCAGCACAAGTGCAGCTTTCCGATTGTGAGTGAACCAAACCACTCCCAAAAAGAGGCAGATATGAGTTGTCTCATCGTTTGCTTCAGCTATGCAATTATAACTTCTTCCCTCGGATTTTTTTTGTATTAAGCAGTTGTGCTTTTTTTACTGAAAAAAATGTTTGATGGTGGATCATATAGATGATGATGATGGTGGTGGAGTGGAGGACAAAGTATAAATTCATGTTCACATTTCATTCGATGACATTATTATTTTTTCTGAAGCTTTCTATCTATAAAATGAGTGGAGTCGGGTTCTTATTTTTTGTCTTGTTCATTCTTTTTTTTCTTATATAATGTCAAAGGTGGCTTGGTTCAGTGGCTTGCAAATTCATGCCGATGTTTTACATTATTGGCTACATCATCATCGTCGGTCGGATTATAAATAAAAATATCCTCTTTTTTTCTGCTTCTTCCTCCTCTCACGCTTCTACACAATCCGCCGACTCTTCCTCTTCTTGAGTTTTTTTCTTCTTCAAACTATCTCTTTGGCTATGTTGTTGTTGTCCCTCATTAATTTTGACTTTGGAGGAAAAAAGGAGGTCCTGTTATAAACCTAATATATAGTGCTTATTAACTATTGCTAATCCTTATCAGCACTAATCTATAGATTTGTTTCTTTTAAAAAAAAGAGAAATACTTATCGTTTCACAAATGCACTTGCTCCTGTTTATTTAACCGTTTTTCTCCCTTTCAATTCTTCTATTCATCTTAAAAGAAAATCAAGAAGGAACAGGAGGAATGGAAGGAAGGAAAGGATGATAATTTTGATTTCTTACTTTTCCCGTTTCTTTTTTATGAGGATATGAGAGGAGATATGAGAATAATGTGAATGCCTTCATTTCATAATCGTACACTCCCCATTTTTTTCTGAAAAGAAAACATTGCTCATGTGAAGTGAAGTGAAATAAGAGAAAGAAGTCAACTCCCGACTTTTGAAAAATAATAACATTAGCATAGCAGTTTCAGTTATGAGTTGGAAGAGTATATTATTGTCACTGATAATATTACAAAAAGGCTGGTAAAAATGTGTCACGGCGGAGGAAAGGCAAGAGACAAAAACGACAGCTATCCCCATTTCCCCCCGTGCCATTCTTCGACAGGAGTGAAGTCTCTTTGGCATTGGAAGAAGGTAAAAATGTGTGGGATGGGCCATTGGGGATGATAATCATGGCATATTAAATCTTGTAAAAGACACATTTGTATAAAAATATTTTTATTCTTTTTTAATCATCCGAGCCCTTTCCCAAACGTTTCCTTGTGTGTGTCATTTCTGGGATGGGGGGAGCCGGTATTACTTTTCCTAACGACGAAATAATGATGACGATAAGAAAGAATAAGCCTAGGAATATTACGCACAAGTGCCACCAAATGAACGAGCGATAAGAGATAAAGATAATGATTAGGGAGGAAGGAACCGTGGCTTCTTTCCCGGTTTCCAAACAGCAGCAGAGATATTTTTCGCTCCCGTTTCTAAAAGCGACAGAACTAGAATGGAATGACAACAAGAAGTGGATATGGCAGAAATGGGATATCTCTTTTATTATTTTCACTACAATCCCATGAACTGATCGGGAGAGGGCCTGCGATTTTAAAGAAAAAATGAGTAAGAGAAACCGGAGTGAGGGGAAGCAAAAGTCATTTAGAGTCGTCCTCATCCATTTCATTGGCAACATTTAGCCTTCCCCCGAAAATGATGCGGGTTTGTCTTGTGTCAAGGAAATGGGAAGGATTGAAATGTATCTGGGAATCAGGGGAATGGAGCTCTGAGACACTCCAAGACAGACAAAAGGGAAAAGCAAGTGGAGCTTTGTGATATTTGAGGAATCTTAATTCAAATGAGAAAAGGAGATTCCCGATATTTCATGTCATCATCGTCAGCAGCATGTTAAGGCAGATACGTCTTAATTAAAAAATCTTGCGCAGCTGAATGAAAACATTTGAGATGCTTTCTTTCAAGAAAAATGCTCGCGTATGTGTCTAACCAATCCGTAGTATGTTGGACCAACCTATGGGCTGGTTTGCGACTGAGTATCTTCGCCTGTAGATTTAGTGACGTCCTTGTCTTACATTAAATTAATTTTGGTTTAATTCCAGAATCCGGAATTAATCTGCTGAAAGTTTGGAAACAAGTCAGTCAGTTTGTATTTTTAAGAAATTGGGAACCGTCACCATCTTATTTTTTTGAGGAAGAAGTCCAAGACGGAAACATGCAATACAATAAAATTCTCTTATTACAATTGATGGTAATCAAAAGGAAACAGATGTAAACTGATGCTGTTTGTAATATTGTCGTGCTTATTTGTACGAAGAGGAGAAGCAGAACTTTATATACATATTCCAGTCAGTGGAAGTGGATGCAGTATGGTCTTTGGTCTTACACACTTTGACATTCAATTCGGCATTTTCTGTTTTTTATTAAGTAGGAAGAATGGGCTGCTTCTCATACAATTTAACATATATGCATTCAAGTATGATCATCATCCCCATTACATATTACGATTTATAGGTCTTATAATAATAAACTCTTTCCTCCGCTCTTTCCTTTGCACTTCATCTCATCCGTCCATCCGTCTGTCTGCACTTACTCAATAATAAAAAATATATTTAAAGTGAAGTGTTTGCTCTCTCTCTCTCTCTCTCTCTTTATTTCTCTCACTCATCTCAAACTCCGCTCAATCTAGAATGAAAAGGGGAAGCAAATGAATCTGGTAATTGAGCGCTGTACAGTTCCTTCCTCAATTCAGGATGAGGATGATGACAATGATGATGATGGGATGGATGACGACTATTTACAATATGCATCACATCTTATTTCATCCTCATCTGAATCTGACTATCCGAGAGTAAAAGAGGAAGAGAAAGACAAAAAACCACAAAAAAAAAATCCTTCCCTTGTGCATTATGGTGAATAGCTGGTGTTTTTTTATGTCGGGGGAATCATCTACAAAACCCCCTGTTTTCATTTTTTATCATCATCCGCCTTTATTTCTTTTAAATTGAGTATGAAGTCGAGAGGAAATGGATAATGAAATGGAAAATGAGTAAAGATTCGTCTCACTCACGTAAAGCCATCCTCATCCAAATAATTTAAATGCAGACACACATTAGCTTGATGATCTGGATTGGGATGTTGTTGAAATGAGGAAGAAGGGGAAAAAAGTGGAATAGAAAGTATTTCAAGTTGGGAGAGATTTTTTCCCTCTCTCCTTTCATTTCCCTCTTGTTTATGTGATTATCCGGTAATTTAAATTCTTCATCGACAATGATAATTAAGGAATAATAGGAACGGGAGGAATGTCACTAATGCTAATTCAAAATGAGAACTTATTTCATGGTTTTCTGCAGAAAAAATTAAATCTCATTCTCGGATTCTATTTAATTTTCAGATGATGTTACCAGAGAACATGGCAAGGTTCTTGGCTGCCATGCAAGAATCAGTTGTGTCCGCTGCGGCGGCTGTTGTTGCTAATCAAAATTCTGGGGGAGGAGGAGGGAACTCCGGTGGAGGGGCTTCCTCCCTCCCAAGCGGGATCGTTAATGGGGTCAGCAGCAACAACAGTGATGGGGGGAGCTGTAACAGCACCGGGAATAATAATAATGGGAACAACAACGGGAACAACAACAATCTCACAGGAAATGAAAACAGTTCATCTGGAACGAGCAATAATAATCTTAATAGCAACAACAACGCCTCATCCTCATCCGCATCTTCAACCCCGAATCCTACTCAAATGATGCAACATCTTCATCACCACAATCCCTCCAGCTCAAGTCCTACCCTTAGTCTCAATCATCAACTCAATCAACCCCAAATGAATCATCATCATCACCAAGCGCAGCACCACCACCATCAACCCTTGAACTTTGCTAATATTAGCAGTTTGGTTCAGAGCTCGGGTGGTTCTCCCAATAGCCGTTCCAATAAGTCCCCGTCACCGCTGGCATCAGGACAGAATTCGGGACACGGGGGTATGGGCAATCATCATGGAACCTCGTTGTTTGGGAGTAGTGCTGCGAATGCCCTGCTCAAATCAGCTAAAGCCAGATCTGCAGGTAAGTTGAGAAAAAAATTCGACTTTGTTGCCATTTATATTTATTTTTCTATATCCAACCAATGAAGTAGGCGTGGGTTCAATTTACGTATGTCTGTCGATAAATTTTACATAAAATTGGAATTGAGAGTAGGAAAAATTGAAGACCAGCCCATTTCGTTTGATGGATATATTTTTTCCCTTCCTTTTCATTTTCTAATCTCAATGAAATCAGTTATGAATAATTGAGTATGTACTTGTCCATTCCATTCCCCAACTCATGACAAAAGGGGAAGAGCAAGAGAGCTTTTTACATAGCAGTTGTTTTTTTTTTCGAGTTTTCCAAGCAATTTTCTTATTGAGCGTTGGCTACTTGAACAATTGAAAATTGGTTTGGGAAATTGTATTTTTTGCATTGTAAACTGGATATTTCAATTTCAACAAAAGGGGAAAAAGTTTTCCTGAGACGAGGGCGACCAAGACGAAAATAGTAATACAATTTACAAAAGTGGCTTGGCTTGGTTTGCAAAGAAAAAAAAACAGACATAAAGGGTTGTTCTATGAACTATTTCCTCTGATGTCTGTGTCCATCCATGTCCTTTTGTATGACAAAAAGCTTCTTCTATTATTACCTGAATTGTGATTCCATATTCCAAGCATATTATATATTTTCTCTCATATTTTGTAGCAAACATGTAACTCTTTTTTTGCGTGCTTTTCAAATAACTTGACAAAGCTTGTGAGGAATTGGATAATGGATCATTGTCCTTTTTCCACGATAATTCCTATAAACTTTTTCCCCTCTCCCATGCTATATTTACCAACTTGACCTGTATAATTTTTAAAGAGCTTTTGCAAAGAAAAATATATAACAAAAGGGGGAAAAGTAAAATTGGTT
This sequence comes from Pseudosinella alba, assembly GCA_034700485.1. NCBI lineage: Eukaryota > Metazoa > Arthropoda > Collembola > Entomobryomorpha > Entomobryidae > Pseudosinella > Pseudosinella alba. Next base: position 13,221 of record JAQIXQ010000057.1, read on the forward strand.
ATTATATAAAAGATGGAAAAGACAAGTTTACTGTAATTTAAAAGTATCCAATTCCAATATTTTCCCATGGATTGTGTGTCGTGTCTTTCCATTTAAAAAATATAATATTTTATGAGCTTTGTCCATTTCATTTTTAAGAACTGGATGATAACGATGATGATGATACAAATAGAAAATGAAAGGTATAATGGTAGCTTTCTATTTACTCCTCCATTTTTTTCCTTTCCCATTTCCTAACCAGTTTCATCATCATCATCGTCCTCCTCATAAACAATATTATTACTTTTTATATAAAAAATATATAGTCCAAAAATTGAATAAATGAAAGGGAAGAAGAAAAAATTGTTTCATCACAAAAAGCTCTATACTTATGTCAAGACCAATATGGTACAGGGAAAAAAGAAATACAAAAAACTCAATTTTTTTTATTTCATTCCTTATTACTACATAGAACGAAAAACCGAGTAAGGAACGATCAAACCCTTTCCCATTGTATTGAACTGGAACATTCTACTCCAGAATAGGAAAAAACCATCCCATCCCAATACCAATATACCAAAAGCATGTAATCAAGTTTCCTGGGGACTTTTGCTCAATTTTTTCATTATTCTTTTTTCCTCCTTCCCAACCAAAATAAAGGGTTGAGGATGACGATCCCGATCCTACATTATCCTGATGGTCTAGCAAATAAATGCTTTTTTTTAGATTTCACTTAACCCTTTCAATCCTTTTCACGTATGGCACAAGAGCCAGGGCCAGCAGAAGTTCCTTTTTAAGTTTGGTTCTCATACCTTTCATTCTCCTGGTCCTGATAAATATGAAAACAGAAGAAGATTTTTTTCTATGAAAGGCATATATTGACTCAACCTGAAATTTTTTCCATTGAAAGATTATATAACCTCTTGCATTACATAATCAACTATGTTATATATGAATGCATGGGCTTGTTGAGGAGAGTGACGGTGACGGAGCCATCATCACATTCAATAAGAAAATGTTTTTTATGGTATGGCTTGGCCTGCTAGCTTTATGTTTCATGATGGATGATGATGCTCCCAGGGAAAAAATCCATAATTTCAGGAATGGGCAGATATGGGCTCATATTTTTGATTACTCAACTCAACAGTTTACCTTGTAGTTATAAGGACAGAGGAGAACGAAATTATATTCCAGCATTGCTTGTGTAAATAGTGAGAGGAGAGGAGTATTAAAAAAGGCCTTTCTCATTTTCCCACTTCTTCCTCTTGAAAATAATGTGATTCCTCTTGGTCTACCTGATGTTATGCAATGAAGTACGGTGTACGGTGGCATTTTTTATCCTCTATGCACTGGTATAGATTTAATAAAGTTTTCAATTGAAAAAGTATTACTGGTAAAAAAATAAGTGGGAAGATGTATAATATTCCGTTTTGTATTTAACCTTAAACTTGAAATTTTATATGTGGATGGAGGTTGAGGACTTAAATTCCAGAATTTACCAGCTGCTCACCCGGTTCAACCAAAGAGATTCATGCCATTTCCATGTTTTGGTGATTAAATATTTACCCCTTTTGAAATCCAATTCCCCCATTTACCTCCATCAGCATTCAATAAGCGTCGTCGTATGAGCTTTTTATGGTATAAAATTGTTAAAAACCATTTTTTTCATCAAAGGGTTAAAAAAATCTCTTCTCCGTTCTCGTAGGATTCCTCTCATAATATGGAGCTAGCACACACATAAACTATTTAGTTTTGTACAAAAAATAGCTTTTATTTAAGTAACCTTCAAAATGGATGGGGGATGGGATCCGTAAAAAACTCATGAGACCTTCATGCCTTCATCCTTCCCTTTTTTGCCCCCGAGTTTTTCGTTGACACTTGAGTCGATCCAACAAGAAAATCTCCAATCCAGACTTTAAACATTTGTGATGCGAGGATATTGTATACACGATTAAATTCATATATGTGAAGTGTCATACTTTCTATTTTATTTCGGGGGAATAAGGTTTGCTAGGATAGGATCAGATCAGGTAGGAAATAAGAATCATCCCTTTCATTCCCTTTCATTTCATTTGGGGAGCAGAATGGGAATTGGGGATGATAGTTTTTTTGTAAGAATTTTGACTTAACTTAAGCCTTTCCCGTTTTCAGTTTCAATCCTGACAAGAAAAATCTCTTTCTCCAGCTTTCCCATATGCTTCATCATTAGATTTTTTTTATAAAAGACAAGGTTGATTAGACAGTGAAGATAATGGTGAATCTATTTGACGAGACTTGACTGGAAAGATGCTTCTTTATCTTTCCTCAAAGTCTTTTGTACAATATTTCATATTATTCTCCTATCCCTTAACCCTTTTTCTATTATTGATTTTATTCTGTAGGAAAAATCTATTTTTAAAGGAAAAAATAGAGATTGAAAGATATATCGAAAATGAAAGTGAAAGGATTAAAAAGTTTTGTTGGAAGATGAGAGTGTAACAAAATAACACACACACAAGGAAAGGAGTGGAACGGCACTTGTTGATTTTTACCCCAAAAAAATCGAGCCTTTTCATCATTAGACAAAGCAATTTCTAATAATCATTCTCACGTTTCTTCTAAAAAACGAGAGTTGGAAAAGTAAATAGAGAAAAAAACACGGTTGATACAATGAAACTAAATGAAAGTAAGTACAAATAGGGAAAGGGGGATGAATCCTTGAATTTGGGCTCCTCTTCACATGAAAAAGTATCTTTCCAATTTTATTGTATACGCATTAACGATTAACCTTGAGAAAATATCCAGAAAGCATCATCAACCTTCACATACGTAAAGGCGAGGATCATGTCATGATGGATTTTTTAAGATGAACCGAAAACTTTTCTAAAAACATTACAAGAGCAGCAAAAAATATATCTTTCGAATGGGTAGAGAGAATGGAATAATCCAAAGGGAATTTCATATGACGTTGTATAAAAAAACCAAATGAAACTAAAAAATAGTTCCCGAAGGATGATTGATGATTTTTCGGGTGGATTGGCATTGGCACAATGGGGTTCCCATCAGTTTCTTCTTGTCTGTTCCAAGCCTGGATGGATGGATCCGATGGATCGATCATGATGCACGATGAATATGAATACATATTCATTAAAACTTTATTTTTAAGATTTTAGACTGATGTGATGACGAATGTTCATCATGTTGCACCCATAAATATGCCTATTCGACTAACGCAAGTCGCCTTAACAAATCTTCAAGGTATCGAAATGCGTACCAGTCTGGGTAAAAAATAGCTACATTCGCCCCAGGTACAATTATTTCTATTGAATGCAGATGAGATGAGTCTTTCCGCGTAAGCGAAAGAAAAAATATTCTATTTGTATCCGTGTACGTACCAAAAGGGTGAAAATTTTCGTAATGGATGGACGAAAATGTTGGTATCTCTAATATATTTTTGGTACACACTAAATTATTAAATATTTAGCGTCGTTCTACTTCGCATATTGAAAATAGAATTAAATGCTCGCCTCTCCTTCTTCCTCCTCCCATTTCTATTATGAGCCAATCAAGCTTACCTCATGTTTGACACGAAGTTTACTCAAAACAAACCAGAAAAAAACTGGTAATAATCCGGATTTCCACACTCGAAATGTTTTACACCTCCTTCACAAGTACAATGTGTCCATGCAGCTATAATTATTTTACTTTTTTGTGTAAAAAGGATCAATAAAGATCAATGGATCAATATGATTGGGAAATAGATTTGGCTCGTTGAAAATATTTTTTACAAAGTAAAAAAGTCCAAATCCAAATCAATCTTTTTCCCTTTCACCTCTTTTTCATAAAAAAATCATACAAACTGATTCTATGCATGCATAACATAATAGGTAATAACATAGCCAAAGTTATTTGTAAACCAACGAGGGAATAAGCAGTAATGAGAGGGGGCTAGGGCTGCCGAAGCTGACTAATAATTTGTTTTGGGGAGTACTTATCATATCATGTCACCATCATATCATTTTCTAGGGAGATTATATGCACAAGGGCAACCACTTTGGGAAAAGGTGCTTGAAAATTGAAGTATGGTAATAATAATTTGTATTACTACTTATTATGTAAGATTTTTTTATCCATGGACATGTTTGATAAGTTGAGGATTGGAGAGACGCCTGCAGACAATGCGGTTGTTTTCCAGCTTTTTGAACTTTCCTCTTTTCCCCGAGTTTTTTACCCTTAAAAAAGAAGAATGAGCTTGATTATTACATAATAATACTTATGGGAGGAAGGGCAGAACGGATACAGTTCAGTTTGGTGAATTGAATGCTGTGGTGGTGACGGGGAGACCTGTTTCCCGTTTTTTTTTTTTGCATTTTTTCCCACTTTTCAATAGAAAAAAGGTCCCCTTCCCCTTCAAATAGATTTTTGGGGTTTTTCTGTAAATATTGAGTAAAATGCTTGGCTATTATTATGATATATGATCAATGATCATGATGTGATATGATGAGATTGTAAACCTTGAGGGTGATGATGTTGGTGTCATAACCGTTTAGTAGCAACGCTCAACAACAATCACCAGTTCCCCACTTATTGTTTGACAAGGGGATATGTTTTAATAGAAAATCAGGAAATGAATGAATATGTTTTGCGAGAGTATGTAATCCCTCTGTTTATGTATTGATGGGCTAATGAAGTAAACACATTCTTTTTTGTAATTTTTTTCCCCAGGTCGAAGTCCCACCGGTCGTGGTCTCACAGCGTTTCCCGTGATAAGGGAAGGTCTCCTTGGGAAGGGGACCGGACCTGTTGACTACACCCGGTATGTGCGGCGCTACGGGAATGCAGCGGAATGTGGGTATCATCACTGCAGGGACCTCAACTACCGGGAGCACTTCCACTGCCTGGACTGCTCCAACGGGACCCGGGTCTTTGTGAAGAAGGAGGAGATGATAAGGCATTTCAAGTGGCATAAGAAACGGGATGAAAGTCTGCAGCATGGTTTTATGCGGTAAGTAAATAATAAAAATTTTTTTGAGAAAGATAAATATTTTTATACCTATTCCCAACCATTACGCTTTATCTCATTTGTAATAAATTAGGAAAATGACATAGTTCCGTGATACATGGCCACTAATTACAGGCTACTTTACATGAACCGTAATCTTTATCTTGAGTCGAAATCCAATCCAATGGTAATGCTAAATGCTAGCCTGTCGGCGCATGTTTATATGAAAATTGTTTGCGAAAAATATATATCATATCTTGGATTGGGATTTATAGGGGTGACCTCACCTATTCAGCTTTTAATCTCAAGTGGTAATCATACAGTGTATGCGGTCATATATCAATTCTGAGATGTAATGCGGTTTTTTTTACTAAATTTTAGGTACTCTCCAATGGACGACTGTTCCGACAAATTCGGGGAATGTCAGCATAACAGAAAGCAGACTCATTACCACTGTCTGAAGGTAGGTTATCAAGTTGTGCTTTTGCTAAAAAAAGATTTTTTCCTTTATATTTTTTGCATTATTGCCATAATTTTACTTTCATTATTTGTTTGAGAAACTCCTTCCATTGCATTCACTGCCCATCTACTTTTCATTTTCTTCAATTAATATGAATGGGTTGCGAGAAATATCGTATTTGTTTGTACTTCTGTTTTGTTTCTTCTTAACTTAAATAACTTTTGTGCCCTAGAGGTAGGGCGTTCACGAGGAGGTGGTGGCTATGTGGATATGGATGGATTTGGTGGAGGGACACTGTGCCCCCTAAACAAATTAGCATTTATCACGTAGTATATTTTCCCCTCAAAAAATAAATTACATCATTTCATGAATAATTTACATTAGTAATAACTCCCTTATCTTCCCTTATCATCTCATAATAATGGAGTATGTGCAATAGTTCACGGCTATCAATTTTTATTACTGTTTTTACAATTCATTCCTCCATCCTATTCATTCCACAGTCCATTCAAAGTCTAATAGGCTGATTGACAGAAGAAAACCGTTATGTAAATAAATATGCGTATAAATATCAAAGGGATACATGTCTTGGATGATGAATGATTGATTGATTGACTTGAAAAAATTTATATAGCTGTGAGCTCCATTTTACTGGCAAATTAGCCATACTTAAAGGGTCTCATTGAGATGATAAGGAGAACATCTCAGTACAAGGGACTCCTCACTTGTCATAAATAAAATCCACCAAAATTGTCAATCCAAATGGGAGGGATGAAAGGAAAAGCCAAACAAATTAAGTTTTATAGGAAAAAATATGGGTGCAGAATAAACTTATCAGAGAACAGGGCAGAGGCATAGGTTGGGATAGGAGGAGGAGGACTTGACTTGAATGGATATTTAGCAAAGTAAATATAAGTTTATTGAGTTGTGCGATTGGCGATCACATTATAAAATTGAGACATTAAATTACAGCCTGATGCTAATGAAGCGAAAAAAGAGTTTCTTTTTATTCTCTTATGTAGATATCTCCATTGTCATAAAATTGCGAGTGAGAAATGGCAATAAAAATCAGGCAATATTTGTCGCCTCGAAAGAAATAAAAAAATATCTTTGTAGATAAGCATTATCCCATTGGACTCTGCATAGGGATTTTTTTTATCGAATATCGAATCAAATCGATATTGATATAATGGAATGATGACTGGCAATATTAATAATCATAAAATTGGCCCGCGCAAAATGGGAAAAGAAGGACAAAGGTGTGATATGAATTGATAACAGGACGGGATTCCTTCTCCTTGTTGTGATTCCATTTGTTAGACAATTGAATTGAAAAAAAAATTGACAAAATTAATAATGTGGATGTCGATTGTTGATAAGTGGTCAGCCAGTTTTTTTATTGAAGGAGAATTGTTGAGTAGCAAGTTGGCAGAATAAAAATGTTTATAGCTTATATTTGACAAATAATTTCGCTTTTTATTACGTTTTACATATAACTTCATATTAGATGATTGGATCATTTAGATATGAGGAATGGGATGAGTGAGATTGTTTCATTCTGAATAATTGTAAAAGTTGCATAAAAAGCTACAAAATGTTTTTTTTTTTTTTTCAATTAGAGGAAGACTGCGGGCTACTGATAAAAAATACGAAAAAGGAAATGACATGAAAGGAGAGCGAGATGAGAGCACTTAATTTTTAAAATGAATGATTAGTTCATTTCAATATTAATTATATTTTAAATTGTGCCCCGACCTGACCAATCACCAGTTTTGCAATAACCAAAAATATAAAAAGTTTAATTGACAATTTCTTAAAAAGCTTCAGAAGAAACCTAAATTATGGCTAAATGCACAACAATGTATTGCGCAGACAGATTGAATATTAGAACAGAACAAGACCATATCATATTATTATCATAAATCCATCAGAGTTCCGCTGTCACCTTAGCTTGTCAAGCCGGATTATTGTTACCACTGCTGCTGAATGAATAAGCAAAATGGTTGAAAAGTGAAATGACTTCTTTTTTGTTTTAAATAACGGTACGACTGCAGTAGTCGTTTCATCAGGCTTCGTCAATATTCTGCTTTGATGCAATTTGGTTAGATGGTCAGGGAGCAAGATTTATGTACTCAGTTTCATTTTCATTTATCATAAATTTTCTTTCAAGAAAAAAAATGAAATCTTCCAAATTTGCTAATATTTTATCAGTCTTCTGATCTGATCCAAAGATAATATCTTCGCAAATGAATTGATTTCTGCTTGTGATATATATATTTGACTTCGTTTTTATCATCAATACAATTTTTTTATTTTTTATTACAGGACAACTGTGAAAAGGTCTACATTTCAACCAGTGATGTTCAGATGCACGCGAACTACCACAGGAAGGACTCCGCCATCATCCAAGAGGGCTTTCAAAGATTTCGAGCTGTGGAGGACTGTGGAAATGACAGTTGCACTTTCCGACATCAACGCACAACTCACTTCCATTGTCGGAGACCTACTTGCTCCTACACCTTCAAGAATAAGGCCGATATGGGTAAGTGGAATTGGATTGAATATTATGCTGATGATGATGATTATGATTCTTTTAAAATTACATTGCATTGCAGTCGTCATAATTGCATCTCTCTCTCCCTCTCATGAAAAAAATCTAATTTGCAAATTACGAATGAACAATGAGATAATTGAAGGGAAGACAACTCCGCCTTCCATTTTCTCCCCATTAATAATAATACTTCAGAGAATCACACCTACAAAAAAATTATATATCCCCACATTAATTTCATTTCATGAACATGCGAAAATTATAATGACGGAACTTGTAAAGGCGGAGGGATATGACCTGATTTTTTTCTCTCTCTTGGTTGATGACGATTAGAATTATGACGCATAAAATATGATATTAGCATTGATTGTCATTGTTGAAAATACTCTTGACATAATTTCATTTTTCATGGTTTTCAAACAGAAAAACACAAGTCCTACCATATCAAAGATGAGCAGCTGAACAAGGACGGGTTCAAGAAGTTTATGAAGCATGAAACATGCAATTATAATGGCTGTCGCTTTTCCAGAGTTTGCAATCACATCCATTGCATTCGGGAGGGATGTAACTATGTTCTTCACTCGAGTGGACAGCTTTATTCGCATAAGGTAAATCTGGTTTTCTTCTTGTGAAATTTCGTATTCTTAAATTCTTGTTATCATCTTCATTACATGAAATAATTTAAGGATTTCCCCTTATCTCAATTTGCCCTTTTCACTGGAGAAATTCCTAACAACTCGTAAAAATGTTTCATCGCGAATGTAATCATCGTAAATTATTGCTGACCTGTGACCCCTCCGCTTTGTCGCTTTTGCTCCACAGTAGCAAATAAGCTGATTTGACCACTGTTATATGGATTTATTATTGCTCGTATTTTTGCGAGAATAAAATTTGTCGGAAGATTGGAAAAAGTTCAAAAGATATCATCAAGTCAAGAAGCTTTCCTGCTGAAAGTTCAAAACCACAAATTGAAGTGATTATATTAAATCAATGAAAATAGATAACTTCATTTGTCCAGATAAATTTTGACGGAATCCTTTTGAAAGCTCTCTTGCGAAAAGGATTTATTTCCATATTTTATTGCAGAATTTATTAAAGTGATAATTCCAGAAAAAACTTCAGGTTGAGGTCAATCGTTTATTAAAAATATATGTAAACTTGCGAGACTTTTTGTTCAACATAAAACATATTTAACCTTTCCTCCTACGAACAAAACTTGACAAGCCCACCACGTCCCACCGCACGACAGGGATTAAAGTGAAGAGGGAGCAATTGTCACCCAATCCTGACATGAGTAATTAAAGACGCTGCATGACCTCTCCCCACATTTATGAAGAGCTGATAAGAAAAAGTCAATTATGCAATAAAAAAAGCTGCTGCTCATTCTCCCCTCCCTCACTCTCAAAGTGAGTCATAAATAAATCCAAGTCGTGTACAGTACTTAATGCTGAAGTCTGCATAATATGCAGTTTCCTTCGCATATTTGGAAGGAAGCCGCATCTCATTATTATCATAATCATCCTTTAAAAAGACAGAGTCCATTTTGCAGACATTTATCGTTTTATAAATACCGTAAAAACAACCCCCAAAGCTTGTACGCTTCATCATGATAAGTATGATCCTCCTTCATTCCCAACAATCATATTCTAAATTACTACCCCTAAAGACATGGATAATTTGAGTAGGGAAAGGAGCTTGTAATTTGGACGAAAAAATTATCAAGAACAATGTCTGCTGTTTACTTTACTGTATTTTTGATAAATGATAAATATAAATTTCGAATCCAACACGTACCCCGTACGCTGGCCGAATGCTGAGCAGATGCCATTTTTGTAGCTATTTGTACTAATCATAATCACAAATTCTACAAACAAACTGTGCAAGACAAGAGAATTATTATTGTTCTTCTGTAGTGACATTACTATTACGGTAATCATAATCATCATGATTATCATCATCATCTCATTCGCATGTACTGAAAAGTGGTAGGCAGGTTCCCATTTATTACATTTTGTACTTTACATAAGCAGTAGGAATTGGAGTCAAGTCAGGTCACTCCCAACACACCTTATTTTTATTCAAATCATCATCATTTTCACAATTAGCCAGGTGCGGTGTGGTGTGCGGACTGCGGAGGCTGGCTATGGTAAAAAAAAGTAGTCAAAAATATATTATTCGTAATGAACTACTGATAATGGAAAATAACATGTTAGGCATTTTTTTATTTAGATATACCTATATGAATATGATTGGGGTGAACTTGGTTGTTCATCGTCGACTCACCATTCGCCGTCTGCATAACTATCTCCCATCGATTTTCTTTGCTCTTTTGTCTTTCCTCTGCCATTTATAACGTGATGGATTGCCATTAATAATAAGAAGTGAGCGATACAAGCATCCAAGAAGTATAATGGGCTGGGACACAGCGGGATAGAAAGTGGACTTGGTATAAAAATTAAGTAGGGGCATAATTTGTAGCTTATCTTAAGCAATAATCCCAATCTTATGCTGATTATGACGAGGAGGGTTAAGCCACGCAGAATATGAGTTGATCTGAATAAATGTTGAAGTATTAAAGAGTAAATTAATCATGAATTAAAATGATGATGATAACAAGATGTATTTGTCTTAAAAATTAAAATCCAAATAGTTCATCAACATGCTAAAATATTCATAAAATCTTTTGTTCATGGCTAAACAGAGGAAACATGAGCGCCGGGATTCGGAGCTGGCCTACAGGAGATTCAAACTGACACAAAGTCTAATGCGTGGGACGCTGGCTGCGGAGATCAGTGGGATGGGGATTACTGAGGCGATGTTTGCCAACAAATCGGAAGATGAGAACAACAGCAGATCCTCATTTGATCAGCCAACGGACACCGGTCCCCTGGACTCGGAGGAGATTATCAAGAAATTCATTCAGATTTGTCAATGTGAGGCAATGCCAGAAGAACACTTTCATTGTAAAGTGGAGAATTGTAGCAATGTGCTGTTGGGGTAAGTTGGGATTATATTTGATGAATTTAGAATATGGGATTTTGGCAAGGACGAAGAAATAATTTCAATTGATTATGGTTCCATGAAGGTCTGCGGAGATTGCTTCGGAGCACAGTAGGAATCATGAGATTGAAGAGAGGATTTCCTCCCTTGCATTTTTTACCGTGGATCCTGCAAGCTTTGATGCACAGGACTCGACAATCCCTTGCGTTTCCGCGAAATGCACATTCCAAAGCCGGGAGAAGCATTACCATTGTTTATGGGTAAGCATTAAATGCTGAGTTGGGATTACTCACGAAATTGGAAATTAGTATAAGGTATTAACTAAATTTACACCATCTTGAATTTATAGGAGGGATGTACAGAAATAGTGCTAGCTACTGACGAACCCTTCCTACGCCTCGAGCATTTCCGCACGCATCAATATGCTCATAATAAACTGGAGGTTACTCCTGAGAAAGAGACGACCCCCGAAAATAATGATGGCTTCTTCAAGAGGAAGCGTGGCAGACCACCAAAGAATCGTGTGATTGAGGTGTCATCCGGATCCCATGACACGGCAATCTTCACAAGTTTCAAGTTACCCAAGCCGGTCACCCCAGGATCTGTGGTGGAGGGGATGGACACGCTGGATTCAGAAGTGAAGGACCCCATTGGTTTCCTATCGTTCCCGGAAGGTGTTTCATGTCCTGATTCATCCTGCCCATTCCACAAACAGATCAACTCATGTCATTACCACTGCGGTCATCCAAGGTGCCACTTCTCTGTTGCGGACGTTCACAAGCTGTCCGCCCATTTGAGGGACTTTCACTCGAACGTGGATATCCAAGAAGGATATGCCTACTATGATAGAAATACGGATTGTAACGATCCCAAATGCGAATTTAGAAACAGTGCAGATCACTTTCACTGCACCAGGGATGGACTCACATTTGTTCAGTATGCTGTCATGATGTCCCATGAGGCGGAGGCTCATGACGTTAGCAAATCGAGCCCAACGAGCGATGATGATGATGAGTCATCTGCACAGCAGTGGAACAATCAAGGTAAAGGCCAGCAACTATTTGACAAAGAACGTATTTAAGTATGCAAGTTGATTGACACAGATAAAATAACTAAATTAAAAAATAATTTCAGTAGTAAAAGCGAGCGGAACCTTCTTCCCAGTTGCCACAAAAGAGAATGTCAACAACAACAACAACCCTATGGATCTCTCAAGTCCAAACGGTTCCGCTGAGCCAGCAGGTATGTACAAAAATGTTGCAATTAGCTTTTATTATTATAAATTAGTCTTTTAGTTTACAAATTGGATGGTTAATTTAACTTTACGGTACATAATAATATGCCTCCTTCAGTAATTCTATAAAATTACAGTATTCTTAACTATTTTCCGACTTTCTTAATCCTTTCGGGAACCTTGTACAAAAAAAAATCTATCTTCATCTTCTTCTATCTGCTCTGTCTTTACTGTAGAACCTAAATCGCTAACAGACCATTCCTTATCGCGGATTCTTCAACTTCATTCTTCTACAGAGAGCTCAGAAACCCAGTTTGGCCCAGAGCTTCCGTGCGGCCGGGCGTTTTGCAAGTTGAAGAGGAAACATCATTATCATTGCACCTTGTGCAATCAGGTAAGCACTCACCTCTATCTATTAAAGAGTATGCATAAAAGTTCATCATAATCAGTCCAACTTCATGCATACGTTTCGAATGACATCTCACAATACCCCTTTTTATCTAACAGGCTTTCTCTGAATTGGACAAATTGCGTCCTCACGTCCTAAAGCACAGCAGCTTTTCCCCTCTCAAGCAAACCGACTCTGAGCATTATACTGACGAAGAAGTCGGCAAGAATGAGCAAGAGGAGCATCATCGTCGTAGCCGGAGCCCAGAACTACCAAAGCCTCAGATTACGTTACCCAAAGAAGATCTATTTGGAAAACACGATTTACCACCGGGCATTCCCCACGGGGCTTTTCCTCCCACCTCCCTGGCGAACTTTTTAAATTACCCTGGCGCTCAATCTCCATTCTCCCACCTATTTTTGCAACAACATCCCTTTTCTTTGTATGCAAATATGATGTTTGGAGGAGCTCCGCCTGGAGTGTTCCCACCCGGAATGTTGGGGAATCCTCCCACATTGCCACAGCCTCATCAAATCCCTCCATCTCCACAGCACTTGGGAGCAGGGACTCCTCCTGGAGCCCTTGTTGGTCTCTCACCGGAGGCGATGAATGCTGTAAATCCTCTGATGGTAAACAACACGTTTCAGCAGCAACTCCAAAAGGCTGCGGGGATGGGAGTGAACAAGAGATCTGCTAGTCCAACCAGCCCATGTCCAACTTCCCCATGTGGGGATGGTTCCAAAAAGCCCAGGATGCAAATGAGAATTTTGAAAGATGAGCCAGTTCCAACGGGCTACGTTCGCTTTAGGTTCAATGAGGACTGTAACTATCCACATTGCGGGTATCGGGAACATCAAACCCATTTCCATTGCACAAGGGAGGATTGTGGCTATAGTTTCTGCGATAAGACAAGATTCGTCCAGCACACTGCTCGTCATGAGCGACTGGACACGTTGATGGGTGGTGACTTCAAGCAGTTCAGGGCGAACATTTCCTGTGGTCGATCGAATTGTTCTTATGTTCCTTCTCCAGGTATGAATCCTTCTTCTGCAGTAAATTACCGGATTGGAATATCTAACATGGACAAGAAATAATTTTAGTAATTTTTTTATTAAAAAACAGGAGGTGCCCAAGGACAAAACAAAGCATCACATTTCCATTGTTCCAAATGTGACTTCGTCTGTACGGATACGAATAAGGTCGTGGCCCATCGGAGGCAGCACCAAAAATTGGATTCGATCACTGCAGCTGGATTTGAAAAGTTTACTCCTTCACAAAACTGCAACGTAAGTAAATCATCATAAACTTTCCTTGTTAATTTTATTTCCTCTTCTTAACCAAGGACTCGTGTGAGGAATTATTTAATTATATTTATTAATTAATCTATTTTTGCAGGTTGGTAGCTGTATTCACAGTCAGAAACAAACTCACTATCATTGTCTCAAATGCAGTTATGCCGTCCTGGGCTTGTCCCAAATGTCTGCTCACAAGTATCGACATGCCGAGGAAAGAGATTAATGACAACTTCCCACCCAACAATACTGTAGAGTACTTCGTGAATCGATATTGATTTAAGGAGGATTGCCTTATGCAATATTAATTATTAATAATTAATGATAGTGATATAGTAATTATTACGTAATAATGGTAGTTCCGAGTACCATTCAAACCCACTTTGTCGGGAACTTTCACCTAAATTGCCTTCGTCAATATGTGAAATGTACAGTGCAAAAGAAAGTTTCTTAAAAAATCAGAGTGCCTTGAGAGCCAGGGAAGGGCATCATCACTGGAAGGACCATGAATTTTTATGATTCTCATCGTCAGTAATACAAAGCTTAAACAGTTCAGTACTTACCGTCCCTTACAAAAAGAAAAGATTATTGAAGTGCCATTAGAAAATCAAAGTAAACGGAAATTTTTATTGATATCATTCTGTAATCTCACAACATAGGTATACATACATACATAAGTACATAGTTTAATAGTTCCATTAAGTTGTTTTAATAAGTGCCAAAAAATGTAACAAATTTTTAATTAAAAATGTAGATTGCAAATGAGATGATTTTATTTAGAGCTGGAATGGGCAACTTTCCCGCTGGCAAAGTTATTTTATTTGTCCCCTAGTCAGTTTATGAGTGAAGATGGGTCTTTGGTTTTATAGGAAAATTGTAAAAGGAACAAAAAGTTTGTTGTCCACTACGCAAAAAAATAATTACCCAAAATGATTGAAGTTTTCTTACATTACGTCATATCATCAATGCAGTATTTACAGTCAGTCAGCGTAATTAAAGTTTACTATCAAAAGGGCAAAATTAAACACCTTTTTTTTGTTGTGCCATTCATTTTGTTAGTAGGAATTATTGGGTTCTATTTTAATGTAGATTTATTTTTCTGTTACATAACCTATTTTCATTCAAGATTAAAGATTTTTGATTAATTTAATTACATTATTTTGTTTATGCGTTATATCTCAATTAAACTGGGGATTCGTTAGAGATGCTTTAAATTTTTGTAAGAAGGCTTTATAGTTTAAATGCTACTTACTGGCTAATTGTGCTATTATAATATTTAAGTACATTTTAAGATTACCCTTAAGCAAAGAAGAGCAGTGAATAGGTACAAGAATATTTGTTATATATTTCGTTGGTGGATTGATCATGTAAAACAATTCCAATTTTAGTAATTGTTATTGATCATGACCTGATGCCACGTAAATATCACGTTGAAAATGGACAAAACCGGTGAAAGTTGTATAAAGCATGCCTAGCCATTAGTGAAAGGTTACAGGGGAAATTGCTCGGAAGATTGGAAGAGTCTCTCCCAATTTGCAGTTCCATCCTACTACTTATTATAAATACTTTATTATCAATGTACAGTTTAATAATTAATTAATTAACTTAATTATTTACAATTATATTTCTCCCATCTTATGTTCAGGGTAATTGTTCTGACCAAGCCATGTATACGGTAAATTAGATAATGTAAAAAAAATAATAGAAAGCGGTTGTTTCATATTTATATAATAATATGAACATGTTTAAATGGTCTGCTGTGATTAGACTATACACTTTTTTATTGTCAATCGTGATACGACTACCCCCACCACACGCCACGACTCGTTTAAATATCCCAACAAGAAAAATATAATTTTCACAATTGCAAATTCTAAGTTGATGAAATGTAATTATAAGCTTTAAGGTACATTATGGACGTACGTATTCAAACCAAAGTTGACAAAAAGGTAATTCCGGTCTCCTCTAGTTTATTTAAGTTTGTTTATAAATTATCATACGTAGACTATTAACATGAATAAGTGGTCATTGTGTATATTTTTTTGTAAATTGGAAGGTAACTAACATTTAAAAATTATTTATGTTACCAAAAAAGGATGTAAATAAATACATAGGTATATATAAACTTGTAATGTTACACTAATTACTTATGATTAGGATTAGATAATTTACTAATTAATTACTTATGTTATGTACTGTTAAAATTCAGTTTCCATTCAAAAACTATATCCTGGGTTGCTCACAACATGTAAATAAAATTCTCTTAAGTGGATCGAACTTCCTAATTGTAAGGTGACATGCCGCATCCTCTCCACCCACGCATATTTTTTGCCAGGCGGGGGAGGAACGGGCTTGCCTTTGTGTTTAAACTCAACGTATGTATACCATTCATTCCTAGTAAAAATGCTATTTAAAAGACAGGTTGAAGACACTGTTAGTGGGATAATTTTACAAAATTTTTGATTAAGATACTAATTGTAAGATAATGTTTATATTTTGTAGAATTGTAAATTTAGACATTCCTTAAATGTAAAAGACAAAAGGTTGCAAGTTGCAAATACTTTACCTATGCAAAAGAAACCATCCCATTGTAATATATTTAGAATTTAGGATTTTTGATTTTTGATTTAGGATTTAGGATTTTTGGGTGTATTTGCACTTTGCAGTGCACCGGAAGTGAAAACGGCAAACGGTATAAAAGACAAATACTATTTATGGAGAAAGCATAAAGGATACGAATGTGCTTTAAAATCTACAAAGCCTTAAAAAAGTATAAGCCTTATAATCATTTAGTAATTCACTGTACATATTATGTAACTAGTTACTCTAGACTTTAGAATTAGGAAAAAAGTTAAACTACCTATGCGAATTTTTATTATAGCAAAAGCCGAAGACACGAGGTAGATGATTACGATATGAGGCTATAAAGCATATTGCTACAATAGTGTCTTAATTAACTTGTTAATATTAGATAGTTGTAAATAAGCTGGGAAATTTTCAAGTAAGATGTAACCAAATAATATGATGTGCATAATATAGTAGTATAGTGAAATGAGCATATCTATCCAAAAATTTACATAATATGCTTTACTCTAATATTAATAACATTTCATGTATTTAATTAAAAATCAACCACAAACAAGTATTGTTAGTATATATATCCTCTATAAGAGGTAGGGATATAGAAAGGCAGCACAATTTTTAAGACATTTTTCAATATGCCGATGAAGATTAAAAGAACTTATGATTAAATGAGTTTCTGAAGAGATTCTAAAGGATTTGTATTGTATACTTTAACATGTTCCGTTGTTCTTTAGTAGTTACTATTTTTAAAACTCGGTTTTAGATTAATTTTACTTTTTAGGAAAAATTTGATCGTGTGTACATCACCCTACGATAATTTATTTATGGAGCAGAATTGTACAAGAATTTTAGTGGCAAGAATATGAATAAAGATTTGTAGCAAAAAAAAAACATTTTCAATCGCTGGAGGTATTTAATTCGGTCACTAGTTCACAATGTCATCGGTTGGATTATTTTATTTGCATTACATTGTCATAATAACATTTTAAAGAAAGTTCACTTTCCTTCCCATTTACTGAATAATTTTTCATAAAAAAAATCAATGGACCGAGCCTACCAAGTTGTTTGATGACCACTTTCCCCAATGATGAAGAAGGCAGCCTGTTATAATTTGATGGGGAATCGTATATAATACATTTATAAAGTCCATAATGCCACCCAGGTTGAGAGGTGCCTGCTCCATATTTTGGCTGGTCTGGGTATGTTCTTCTGACTATGACTTGATTCTTCAATTTAGCTAAAGTAATCTTTCATTGCCCCCCATAACTCTATTTGATTTGTGTAGATAACTAGCATGTCCTACTGGTTGGGTATTTGGACTTTTGAATCAGCTTTCTCAGTTCGAAGCAAAGAATTGGCCGATGCAGAACTGCTCATGTTTGCGGTTTGCGTTATCAGCGCGAGCCTAGCCTTCATAGGATGTACGCTTTTGTTCTTCGATGTGACCCACTTTTGCTGTATCCTTATTGTAAGTTCCTCCATAGTCATTAAACAAATTTTAACTTAAATTGTCAATCCAAGAGTTCGTCCATACATGATTGGTATTAATTACATGAGCAGTATGCAATCCCCCTTGGACTAGTGATTCCCATTATATGCATTGCCGGATTGGTGCACTTGAACCATGTCAAAAGTCAAACTGCAGAGACGGTGAAGACCCAAGTAATCAATCATTGGGATGAACACGGGCAGTCGCCTGGTTATTTAGCTAGAACGGAAAAGGAATTGGTTAGACCAAATTAAAATCTCTACTTGCATACTCAATAACTTAACTGGATGCGTACATTCATCTCTTCTTGTTTAAACTATTTCTCCAGGGATGCTGTGGTATTTACGGCCCTTCGGATTACCGAGACTTCATTTACGGAAGGCATTGCGAATCCCAGCAAAGGGATGTGCCCTACACCTGTTGCAATCTCACAAACCTCTTTACCCAGGGGGAGAACGTCGCTTCCAAGTTCTGCAGTGTGGTGGCCTCCCAGAGCATTTTTGATCCTGGAGACGACTGCCGGCCAAACCTGACTTCTACTTCAACCAACGACAGCATCGCCAGTACTACAACTGATACAGTTCTGGATACGAAGATGAAATGCCAATGCATAACGAGGACTACAAATATCTCGAAACAGTTTGAAAGAGATATTTACGGAGAGGTTTGTTCAAAATTTGAACTTCAAATGATGAATTTAGGGCAACATAATCAGGGTTTGATTCATGCAATTAATTGTAAGTGACTAAAATGAATAACTTTCTCCGTGCAGGGCTGTGCGTACGAGCTACTTGAGAACACCCAGGACATCCTGGACACTCACTATGCGTTCTTCATAATTTTCCCACTGCTCTCGATCATGATGCTAGTGACATTTTTGAAGGCCTGGTGTAAGTCACCCCAAATGACAGAGCAATCCCCATATTATACCAAATCAAAATCCTCCCTTGTGACTTTCGTAGTGGATAAAAGGGGCGACGAGGCTGGGGCTCCTGAGAAGAAGTCAGTATGAAAGGGTGAAAGTTGGCGGAGTAATATATGAGGGATTATGACATAGAAACGTTATTTTGGATTTCATTAAAGTTAATACTACTTATTGCTAAATTGAATAAAATTATTGATAGTTTGAGTTAGAGAGTAACTGTAACAAAAGTCGGATAATAAAACTGCCGTTTGGCTGACAATTCTCGATTTCGAAGGGACTTATTGCTTGTGAGTGTTGTCATCATTTGCTACCAACATGGAGCTGTTTTCCGTAAACACTTTTTTGACATTAAATATGGTATACAACTCATTTTTACTTTCATTTTTAGCATCGACAAAATCAAGCCCCTAGGCTTGATTTTGTCGATGCATTTTTAGAACAATTTTCCATTCATAATTAACGCTCTCATTGATTAGTAGCTAAATTTCATGTAAAAACGTAAATTTTTCTTCCACTGCAGATAATATCTGCTACCTATTTGATAGCTGCCCCTTCATATAGAGATTCGGGGGCTGTGGTAAGCGATGACCATGATCTCGCCGTGGGCTCTATCATGCTCCCAGTCTGTCTAATCAACATTTGTGTGTGGATTGTTGGGACCATACTTATTCGATTGAGGGCTACTCATATCTTCCACGTTATCTATGTAATTATAATTAGTCATTTAATTTGTATGAATACAGCATTCTTGTTCTTAAACCCCACCTTAACTTGTGATCCTCAAACTGATCCTGTGTTCTGATCTTGTGCCAAACTGTTCAAATTCCAGTTGGTCATTCTAATGGGGATCGTCGTACCTATCTTGGTTATCTGGGGTGGGAGAGTGCAAGCCTCGGCAAAGAGTGAAACGACAATCCAGAACAATTTTAAAGACATGGCCATCAAGTATTGGAGGGAGCATCACGCTGTACTGCCTGCTCTAGAAGAGGCGCAGTCCCGCATGGTTTGCTCCATTATTATTGGAATAATTAAATCGGAGCTTAAATAACAATAAATATTAATGATTATTTTTGTAATTTCATTGCTTTCAACTTCTCTACTCTTAGCATTGTTGCGGACTGGAAGGGCCTGCTGACTACCGCGCATTCATCTACAATCGCGATGCCAGCGAAGGGATCCCCTGCGAAGATGAGGAATTCGACGTACCTTATTCTTGTGTCAGGCTCCAGCGCTTACATGAGGAATGCAAGGAAAAGCAGCATTCCAAATACTGTAAAGTTCACAGTTTCATTCGAGAGGTGATTGTTTTTAATGACCCAACCGCACGCGACATGATGATGAATAAAACGGATTCGAAGGACAGACTGAAATACAAATGTGACAATGCCCATAACATGTCTGCGGTCACAATTCATGATCCTACAGATTTTGCAATTCATAAGGAGGTAAAAAAAATTACATTAATGTGTCCATTCCAAATTCCAATTCAATTTGTCTACAAAGTTGAAGTCTTATAATGACGAAATGCGTCCATTTAAATCTTTTTCAGGGTTGTGTGCTCATGCTCCTGGAGAATATTCAAAATCTGAGGTCTTTCAATAACATAATATTTGCCAAAATCTTCATCCTGTCTTTCCTAGCACTCGCATATTTCATGAGCCATTGGTATGAGCTGTTATCAGCGGAAGAAGCCGAAATGGAAAATATCCAAAAATTGAAAAGTGACGAGGCCGGGTCAATACCGAAAGGTGACGTGGGCAGTTCAATACCGATAATTGACGTGGGAAGGTCAAAAGCGAAAAGTGACGTGGGCAGGTCAAAACCGAATATTGGCGTGGGCAGGTCAAAAGCGAAAAGTGACGTGGGCAGGTCAAAACCGAAAATTGACGGTGGCAGGTCAAAACCGAAAAGTTTCGTGGGCAGGTCAAAACCATTATCACGAAAACCGACCGGTGTAAAATAAGTTAAAATTTAAAAGAGTATATACAAATAGTTTAAAAAAGACCTTCTGGGTAACATGATTGTTTTAACAAGACATCAATTTTTTAGACAGTAGCAGTAATATTGTAAATGGGTATTGTTAGAACACGAAAGTGTCTCAAAAATAAATGTAGCCAGCAAAGTTAAATAAATAAAATAGACATAATACACTTTTGGCCTTCATTAAATGTAACCTTTCGTTTAGGCAAATATTGAATAAATATAACTGATTCTGATTATTTGCTAGTAATAAACGCATACACAAATTCGTCCAAAAAAACTTGAAACATTTTAACATTTTAGCCATTTTGCACACATCCCAGGGCAACATTGATGGAATATCCAAGTCGTGAAAAATTGTCGATTGAAAGGAATTCGCAGGTCCGTATTACGACTAACAACATTCTCCTTGTGGCTTGAAGTATTTTAATGCATTTCGATATCAAGCAAAGTAAAAAACTGCCTATATATTTTGAGTCGGATTTTCATCCATAATTTATGACAACTACCGAATCTTCAGAGCTTACTCCTCAACAGACCTTACAAGGATGTCATCCGTCTTCAAGGGCTCCTGCTTCATATTTTGGATTACTTGGGTACTTACCAACGCAAACTATACTACAAATATAATGCTACTCCTGCTCAATCCCTACTTTTATACTGCAAAATCTGTTATGTCTGATTTGATGAATTCTACAATTATTTTTAGCTCCTTTGCTTCTCCTATTTGCTGGCAACTATAAAGTTTGTTAATAACCATGTTATATATGACGAGAGGATGGCAGACAATCTACTACTGCTGAATATCGTTTGTTACTGCACCATCGCGCTTTCCTTCATGGGATGCATTTTTATGAAATGTGACATCACCAACATCTACTGTGCATTGTTGGTAAACTTAAGCTAAACTTAAATTCTATGTAATGTCTACAGTCTACACATTTTTGATCGTTTTCATTGAATTGCCCAATTAATCATTAAAAATGTATGATGCAGTTTGGAATCCCAACCGGATTGTTCCTCCCTGGCACGTCCATATATGGTGCTTATCAAGTTTCCAAAGGCCGATCCGGACCCACTCCGCAACAGGCTTTGACTTTGGTTAAACATTATTTTAGGGACAATGAACGAGTCCCACATTGGCTAACCCAAACTGAGGATGAATTTGTAAAAAAGATATTCATTCATAAATACAAATTAATTGTACATAACTAACATAATTTTAATTAATGAGTTTTAAGAACGAACGATTAATTATCGAATAGAAATGCTGTGGGATAACTGGCCCACACGACTATCGAGATATTTACAGATTTGCTGGGCAGGAAACGTGTATGAAATATGAGGATGACATCCCATGCTCCTGCTGTGTCGAGTCCCTCCATCATGTGGAGAAGGTCATGCAAGGAGCTATAAATTGCATTACCGGAAATGACAAGCGCCATTGCCAGCATAATGGAGACACGGAGTGGATGAAGCATGTCGCCTTCACTAATTCAATTGACCCTTCTAACTTCACATTGGAAGCCAAGTGTACTCTGCCGATAAGCCACAGATTTTTCATTAAAACACATTTGGGCGGAAACGATTCCAGTGGAGGGAAGGGGAAAGCCCAAGTGGCTGAAAAGGTCCTTACAAGAAATTATGTTATTTTGAGTTGGGTATTTTCGAACATTTATATTAATATATGGATTTATTTTTGATTATTCCTCGCCAGGGATGCTACAAGAATCTAAAGAGCTATTACAATAGGATGACCACTTGCATGCTGGTATTCCACATCGTGCTCACCATTTGCCCCATACTGATGTTAACCGTTTTCTTCAGAGACATTTGCAAATCTACTACATTAAGTGGAGAAGCTTCGGATTATTCCTTGGACGTTCGGTCTGCTAGTAAGCTGGAGGTTCCAGCTAAGCGAAGTTAAAAAAACAGGAATTTTGATAACCAACTTGGTCCAACTACAATAATATGACAAGCTATTTTGTTTGAGGATCCACCTTTCCACATATAAATTGAAATTCTAAATTAAAACGGATATTTTCGCCTCTTATTAAACGAAGTGGAATATATAGCTTTGAAGGTTACTTTAATGTCCATGCTCATTATTCATTATTATCATCAATACAATAGACCATTATACATTATTATAATCACATTATTATAATCACTTATATATCTATTATCAATACTATCTCTTACATTATCACAGCTTAAAAAGACTTCATTGATTACTTAAGATAAGGTTCATCTTATAATATAACTTTGAATGGTGCATATAAAAACCACCCAAACATAACTTATTTTACTGTGAGTGATTCATTGTGGTTATGGAGCAAACTTGAAGAAAGATATTTCTTCATAATCGAAGCCTGTAAATAATTGATGTTGATGATGAAGAAACCAAAACCCTTGAAATTCAAAAACCCAACTTATATAATATATATTGAAAACCAATATTGTTGGATACCTTGATTCATAGCACAGCACGGCGAATATAATGATATGAACATTCCATTTTTAATACAGTACAAAATCAGATCGAATGAATAAAAGGTTCAAGTTTGAGAGAGTATCAATTAATTAATTATAAATTTTGAGAACTCCATAAAGGCCACTGATTAGGATTTTGGATTTAGTACACTAATTGCTAGTGCACACTCGTCAACATGCTTTCTGTCGTATCTGAAAAATATTTGCGCATTAACCTTTTCCTCGGTTTCATTTTCGGGGTAATTCCGTTCAGGCTTTCATTTCATTCCTTGATTCTCTCTGTGAGTAAATTTCATTTACTGACCATCAAGGTTGCACTTTCCCTTACCTTCTCACTGATTTGTTATTGGAGCTGCACAATTTTAAATGATCTAAATGAAGCATTTTCGAATCCAACGCTGGCTGCATTGCTAGCAATACGGGTTGTCTTTATACTTACGGCAATCGCAACTCTAGTGGCAGGTGGAAACCTTTTGTATTATCAGGAATATGTTCAGTATGTCAATCTATGGATAGGGCTAATCTTCTACATTCATCGTAAGGCCATAAAAGTTATCTAGTTAAAATATTCAATAATTACCACGTTTGTCTTCATCCAACTATGTAGCTATGCATTTGTTTTCTCAAGGCACCCATGTAACCAAGTTCCACCGGCACTGGAAGATCCATGAAGGGGACCCAATAATGGACGCAATCTTTGTCGTATATCTCACCCTCCCAATTGCTCAAGTCATCCACTTTATTGAATTCTCTGAAGATAAATTGTATTTCTACTGGATTTTTAAAGATTTCCAAATAGCCTGGTTGTCCTCTCTGGCATATGGAGCTCAAATGATACTGGCCTTTCTAATGACCTTCATTGCGTTGACCGTCCTTATTTTCAATTTCAATGTGGCATTCATTCCCTACATGGTGTTTCGAAGGATCTTGAAAGAAATTATGTAAGATTTCATATAGCAAATTTTTTTAATTTACAACTAGCGTATATCCCTTGAGCTCGAGTACATGAAATGTTTTTTAAAGGCCGAAGGAACATTCAGCGTCCAAGGATCCCTACAGAACTTACAGAACTCTTCGGAACACCCCTGAGGAAATCATTGGATTATATAAAATGCTAAAGTTCTGGGAACACTACGGCACTTACTGCTTGTGCAAATTGCTTATCCCCTTCCAAAGTGCCGTATCCGGTATAATAATTGTGTGTAATGTGGCCTTTATCGAATATGGTAATCAACTGGGATGGAGACTTTGGATCCTTTTCGGGGCGATGAGCTTCATTGGCAATATACTTTGGTTGACTTTCCTCCAATGCTCGGCACAGGCGCCACGAGTCACTGAGAAATGTATTTGGTCATGGAAAATGTTTCAGTGGAAGACAGGGCTACAGAGAAAGTACATGAAGGTGGCAGCCAAGAGTTGCAATCCGTGGAGAGTGAGTGCTTCTGGATTCTATTATATCACGTCAGTTCGGCTTCTCAAGCA
The DNA here is from genome assembly GCA_034700485.1 of Pseudosinella alba. Taxonomy (NCBI): domain Eukaryota; kingdom Metazoa; phylum Arthropoda; class Collembola; order Entomobryomorpha; family Entomobryidae; genus Pseudosinella; species Pseudosinella alba. Next base: position 38,058 of record JAQIXQ010000057.1, read on the forward strand.
CCTTAATTTTATCATGTGGGGGACAATGAAGTTTTGCCTGGTCATTAGGAGCTATCAGAAAATGTAATTTAACTGTAACATTTACTACTCTTAATAAATCATTAATCATTTTCAAATTGTATTATCTGGGTTGATGGGTACTTGTGACATTGACATTTGTCTCTCATTCCTCTTCTAACGCTAAGCTATATAACTGCACGTCATTGATTTTTGGAAGCTCGTAACTAACTTTCAGACAAATTGTTCAATCATTTGCTATTATTGTCGTTTGGCATGTCTGTGGCCAAAAATTAGCTACAATAATAACATAGCTCGAGCTTAAAATTAGAAAACATGCCATATAATTTTCAAGATAATATGTGAAAGCAAGATAATTTAGCCGCAAGTAACATATTTGTCTAAATTTGGAAGCAATTTTGCTGCATCATGTAAATTGAAACAGCAATGTCAACCATTAACCAATTAGCATATGCATTAGAAATAAAGAATATCTGCTGGCATAATTTGAAGGAAAGTGGTCCATCTAAACCTTGTAGTTTCTCTTTTCTTCATTTGACAAAGTCTTCATGACAAAGTGAAAGCGTTTTCTGCATATCAAAGCTTGGATAATATTTTTCAGCCAAAAATTTCCCTAAGCACGACTCCATTGTTAAATCAACATTTTCGCCATGATTTCCAAGCACACGTGCCTATATTTCAAGCTGAATTTAATACTTTCCCACAAGCTCTGCATCATACCTTTCTACTTCTCCACAACCCAGGGAAAGTTGGTAGTGGATCCTCGGGGCACTCGGAAACTTTCCCTGTTGGTCCTCTGGGTTGGCTTTTATACTTTGTATCTTGGCCGGGGCGTGTTCTCAGACTTACCGAAGATAAGGGGAAATCCTGACTTGTTTGGTGATACCGTATTTCGTACTGTGGTGGACACCATTATGATCATTGTGTTCATTTTGCTGATGAACATTTTGGTGAAGAGGGACTTGATATTGCATTTTGTGAACTCGTGGATCATTCTATTTCGAAATCTTGGAAGTGAGTGTCAAATAATCAAATTATGATAGGTGGTCAATTATAATTGCCTTTTTTACATATGAAATCGATTTCTATTTTAAATTGTAGGGTCGTATCTGGAAGATGCCTTCAAGTCTACTTGGAAGAATGACTGCGACCCCATACTCCGATGGAGCATCCCAACCTATACGATTCTTCCAATCCTTCTACTAATTCATTTCCTCGAATTTCCTACCAGCAAACTATACACATTCAACTTAACGGAATTGGACCGGAAACGAACTTTACTCATCTCCTTTAGCAGAATTTTCTACATGATTTGGTTATGCTTCTTTGTGTTTACCTACATGGTAGGGATAACCTTCAACGTGTTCATATTTCTAATCCCGTGTTGCCTCATATTCCAATTGTTGAGGGAGAGCTTACCCTCCTCATCTAAGAAGATGGGGAGATTTAAGACAAAGGATGAGTTTAGGAATTATGACGTAATTGTCAAACTTTATATTTGCATACAACTGCTGCTAATATATGCAAGGCACTGCTTCAGTTGGTTTCTCCTTTTGTTTCAATACCTGGTTAGTTATATTGTGGTGGCTTGTTTCGTCACAGTCTTACATATGAAAGGGGGGCTGAGTTGGAAAGTCAATATTTTATTGATGTGCATTTCATTCGTAACGATTTCTATTTGGATCACAGTTTTACTTTGCACTGGCTATTTGTATAAGGCTACAGGTAAATGGATTTGTGTATGGAGAAGGCACATTATGACAACCAAGTGGAGTGATGGACATGGCAAGAAATATTATCGGAAAACTTTCCGAGCCTTTCGCCCGGTTGCAGTTGACTTTCCCCCTTGTTATAAAGCAACGTTGGTGCGGGTGCTCAAGTTTTTAAATACGGTTATGTGGGGGACCATGAAGGGGCTGCTGTATGTGGAAAGTTTTAAATGAGAGAGAAAAACATGTTTTTGGAATGAAATATATTTAAAAAAGGTCATTCAAAGTCAATTGGATGTTGTTGAGGTCGTCTCGTCGTATGATATGGAAGGTGAATAATATACATTTAGCATGTTTCTCGTGCATGCAGGGTCATGAGAAGTAGCAATTTTAAAGTTATTTTCATTCTAGCAAGTGCATTGACACATTAATCATAAGCAATTACTATAGGCTAACTAGAGCTTACCATTTTAATTATAATATTTCTTTGTCCCCTGCCAAATACACCACTAATCATTTTTGCAGGCTATTCAGGTTTCAGATGAAAATGCTATCAAATCAATTTTAATGAACATTCATTCCTCGAGAGTATATATAGAGGTAACAGGTAACCTCGGTCTAAATGCTCTGGACAGATAACTTTCGATTTCGACTTGTGAGCTACTTCCTCATATTTATGAAAATCGAACATGCATATAGACTCGTCCGGACCGATGATTATGTTGTAAATTTCGACATTTAGAATTTTATGGTTATTCAATAGAAATAAAAATGTCAAAAGTAAAAAATTTATATGTTTGGCTTACTTTTTTATTTTTCGTGTAACTTGCTACTTTATTTTTCCCTGTGGAGTTGACTAAATTATTTTTGCATGCATCAGCTTATGGACAAAGCAATTTGCGATATTTTTTTAAAATCAATTACTAATTTTCCTTTTCTATTAAAACTTTTTTAGTTTAAAATAAATTGTTGATTGAATTCAAGAATGGGAAAATTGATTAGAATTAAATCCTCTACTGTAGTAGAGGTCAAGCCTTAACCTAGAACAACTATATGAATAGAGACAAGCAATGGATTTCGATTTCTACGTGTTCAGTTTAGCCTATTCTTCATTCTGATTGATTACAGTCCGTGCATATGTGAGTCCCAGATTTTGCTTATCTGGAACAAGGACCCAAAAATGCATAATTTTGCGAACAAACCTTGGACCAGCTCCTGGAGCGTCTTCCAATTGACCGTGCTAATTGGAAGATTTACTTTAGCCTTGCCAATACAATGGTCGGGGAAGAAAAATAAAATGGTCACTTCCCATCATGGCAGACGCCTCATGTTCATGGTTTTATGGGGTGTATTGTTTTATATTTCCTACTTGGCTTATTTCATAACCTTCGACTTATTGTCACTTGCTCCTCAAGCCCAAATTAATAAGGACCCTAACGTGTTTGAAGACATCATCGTGCGCCTCGTATTCATGATGGGTGCCGTGATAGCCTTCATTTTATACGGGAACTTGTGGAAATTTACTGAATCCTACATGACTTACGTGAATGAATGGATTCGGCTCTATCAAAAGATTGAGGGTAAAATGAGAAAGTTCTAATGAAAATGAATAACTTATTTCGAAACAATCTTTAAAATTCAGATTTAAAAAAAAAATCTTTTTTTTAGAAAAATATGTGAAGAAATCCAGCATCCCTTGGAAATTGGAATGTGACTGGATTGTCCAATTATTCAGCCTAGTCTACGTCACTGCTCCGTTGGGCCAATTAATGCACTTCATTCAATTTCCCGATAGTAAAATGTATGGCTACTGGGCAGTCAAAGGGGACAATTTAGTCAGTGATCTCGTCTACTTCATCCACTTCCCCCTGATAATCGGAGCATATTCTACAATTACTTGTGCTGCTTTATTTCACACCTTCATTTACTTGATCCCTGCGTCAGTGTGCTTCCAAACGTTACGAGAGTGCAGGTTAGAAAGTAGATTAATAATTTCAACTTCAAATTAATGACTTCTCTTTTAAATTAAAATAGTATTAATCAAAACGCAATATCTACTAAAAGTATTCTACATTTTATTTAGACCTGGAGCCATGTCTTTTTTCCAGCTCACCACATTTATCACAAATAGCAGGTTACGCATGACCGGGGAGGCCCTGACAGTCTACCGGAGCTTTTACCTCAACTTCATTTCCGGAAATGCATGTATCATGTCCCTCCTTTCTATTTTCCAGTCTGTGACCACCTTCTTCTTCATGGTGTCCAATTGTATTTTGATACATTTTGGGAAGGATTTGGGCGCAATTTCTAATTTGGTTCTGCTGTTCTTCTCGTTGTTTGGCATGGTGGTGTGGATATTGCTGCTCCATTTTGCTGGACTGGTGGCCAAAAGGACAACGGATTGGATTAAACTGTGGAACAAACCAATTTGGCGCACTCTTTCCAACTCACCGAAGACGAAATACTGTGGAAAAGTTGGCAGATCCCTCCGACCCGTCATGATAAACGTTTCCGGGTTGTATAAAATTAAGTTGATTGAAGTTGTCAAGTATGTCAGGTTAGTTTGTAAGATGACGGTAAAGGGGTTAATATTTTTGCAGAAATATTGAACTGTGACATTTTAAATTTAATAGAATGAAATTTAATTGGAATGGCACATATATAACATAATTTAAATGAAAAATAAAGAATTATTTTTTCAATTTTCAACTTCTATTACTACGCTGACTTGATTTGATTTGGCCCCCGCAGTATACTTATTTGTACACGAATCAAATATGAATTTAGTTCTGTTTTCCAATCTTAAATTAGATTATTTTTTAGAAATTGAATTAAAGTTCCTTACGCTAGCAAGATTGACGTATTAAAAAACAAAGGAAAATTTAATTAATATTGTCTCTTTGCTTTTGTCGTTTATAAAGTTAATGAACAATTACATAAATGAAATGACTTACTACTAAACAAATAAAAATAAGACGCCCCAGCCCCAACGCAAATGTCTAGTGTCTAGAATCTTCAGACAGTATTATCGAGTACTGCTTGCTAGACGCTTCGTAGCATTGGAATTGGAAGTATTGGAATTTAAGATTAATTTTGTATTATACTTAACATTTAAAATGCTAACTAACAAAACACGTCAGCTCTACGGACGCCTAATTAACATCGCATTCTTCTGTGGCAATTCTCCCTTTCTCTGGTCCCCGAAGACAAAACAGGTCTCTGTTATAACAGGAGAGTTAAAATGGGGCTGGGTACTGTTTGTACAATTTTGCATTCAAGTCTACGTGACATATTTGATCGTTACAATTGGGAGGGAGCTGTTCTTCAGGGAGGAGCCAAGATTAAGTGAAATCCCGTTGGCCTTTGGCTCATTGCTGATAATCATTTGCGTTGACATCATCACCTACAATTTGCTTAGTCAGGCGGATGATATCAGCTATTTTACCAACTCGTTCCTGTACTTCTGTAACCACTTGGAAGGTAAATGCCAAGTCATTAATTAACACATTAATTGACCGCCCAGCTTTCCTCAATTGGCCATTAGCGATATTAACTAATTAACCACTTTTCTATCCATTTTTTTTGCAGAGAGATTTGGGCCCATCACCAAGAAGGAGCGGAAGCTTATTTCACACCTTCCCAATGTCCTTCGGCTGTGCTGTATGACAATCCTTGTCCTTACCACCCTATTTGCAGTCTATTTTATTTATAATCCCAACGACAAAATGTTCGGGACGAGCATGATTGATGATCCCCTATTACAACTGGCAGCTCAGATAGTTCTCCTTCCCTCCTGCATTTGCTTTGCCGTTGGAGGGACGCTCACCCTCACCCTCACCCTCTTCAGTTTGTGCCTCCCATTGTTGGTCGCCCATGAGCTTGGGAAGGAAATTGCGTATGATAACTGACTTACTAATCAATTAACATTTTCCCTCGCTAATTAAAAAAATGTAAAGCAATTTATTCACAACTTATTCCAGGCCAAGATCTAAGCTTACCAAATGCAGGTGGATGAGGATCATATTTCACCGGGAACATGGGTTAAGCCGACCATCCACCATTATCCTCTTCTCCCGAACCCTGTCAATTTACATCATCCTCATCAACAACATAATTAGTCCACTCCTATTCATTTTCCAAAATGTCATTTCATTTTGCATCATCGTCTGTACCTTCTGCTTAATTAGCTTCCACCAAATCCTTAATTTAAATGCTCTCTTCATCATCACCGGACTAGCCGTCCTCTCCTTGGGTGGCTGGGTCACAACCTTATGGTTCGCAGGGACTTCCTTCAAAGTCTCCTCCCGCAAGATCAACTCCCTAATTAGGAGCGATACCTTCCCCAGATTTGGCAGCCCTGAGGAGAGAAAGGTCTTCAAAATGGTTTTGAAGTCAACTCGACCTGTCCAGATCAAAGCGGGCCATTTCTATGTCATAAAGATACCGAGAACTTTGGCATTCATCAATTTTGTCATTTGGGCTACCACAAAGGCACTCCTATTGCTTAAATAAATACATAAATAATAATGATTATCAAAACAAAGTAATTAACTAGTTCAATTAATTATTCAATGTCATTCATCCTCAATCCTCATCCTCAAATTGCATAAGCCAAGCCATCTCTCAAACAACGCATTTCCCCCAAGCCAAAGCCTCCGAACAAAGGAACGGTTTTTGCCCCATTCTCCCAAGCCATGTTCCCATTCCAACACCCTACTCATGTCTCATCTCGCCCCACTTGGAACCCGCTCCAGTTCAACTTTGGGCAAGAAGGGAGCTGCCCAAGAGAGACAACCAAGCCAAGCATCATGCATCAGCATAGCCCTCCTCCCAGAGTCCAGTCCAAGTCCAGCTGCTGTTCGAGTTGGGCTTATCATTTGGACCCGGACTAAATGTTGATTAACTTTGGTGATAATTACTCGCGGCTTATCATCCTCACTTTGGAACTGGGGCTGGAAAGCAGGATTGCTTATCATCCCGAAGATGATAAGTGAAAGTTGGGCTTTTGGCATATTCCACAGAGAAGAAGAAGTAATCCAGCTGCACCAGGTGGGAGGTCATTCGTCGACAGGATCGTCATCATCAGCGTCGTCGGCAGCGTCACCACCACCACCGGCTTGTCTTCTTGGAACCTCAGTTTCTGCTTAATTGAATTGGATTTGCATTAAGTTCTTCCCAGCCCAAGTTAGTTGTACGCTGAACGCTGCGCTGTAAAGTGTAAAGGAGGAGGGGGCTGATTTAACTGACGCTGACTGATCATCATCTCATTTGTCTCTACGCTGCAGATTCTGCATCTCTGACTCGACTCCGACTCTGATCATCTGCAATCGCTGCATCCAATCCGCCAAAAAGGAGCAAGATGTTGTATTGGGAGGATTACATTGAAAGTAAGTCAAGCCAGTTATCGGCGGTAGATGGTAGAGGGAGATGGATTGATTAGCTCATTTAATGTTGTTGCTCCTTTAAAAATTAAAGCGTTCGTCGCAGCTCATTTTAACATATGGGATGGGATTTGGGTTGAAATTGCATGTAATCAATGTAATGTAATTAGGAGAAAGGGAAGATGTAATTAATTGTAAGACATATGTTAAGTGTCATCATCATGAATGTATGTATCATATCATGCCATATGGGATGGGATTGTGGCGGTATGCAATTAGCTAATGACTCATGTCAGTTTAGTTTAATGAGTCATTTTAGATTAGTGGAGAGCCTGTCACGTGATGATAGGTAAACAGCTTGAGTTGGGAAAGGATGATAATTGTGGAAAGAGTAGATTAGATAATGAGTTAATGAATAATGTAAATAATGGAAGGTTTTTGAGTTGAGTTTGAGACTGTGATTGGAAATGGATTTGGTTGACATATGTCAACATGGCTATATGAGTATGACTAATGGAATGTTTTTTTATCATGATTTCTAGTGATAGAGCACTTGCCTCAAGAGCTCAAGGACAGGTTTACCGGGATTCGGGAGTTGGATTTACAAGTTCAAAGTAAGTTAATTTAACTAAATTTGATTATTTATCGAGCTTCATTGATTATGGTTAATCGTACTAAATTAATTAACTTTTTATTCTAAATTCTTAGATGCAACTGATAAATTGGAGGAGAAGGTGAAGGACTTCTTTGGCGGCGCCAGGAAGTTGAGACCGACTGAGCGGGAAGAGGTGTACGAGACGATGAAGAAGGACTACTTCAAGGTTCTGGAAGACGCCGGTAAGATTTTTTTGCATTTTATGTTGCACTTAAGTACATGGCACGTGGTGATTGGTGATTTAACTTTTATACTTGTGGTTTGTTTGTGCGTAGATGAAAAAGTTCACCAAGCAAATCAAATGTACGATTTGGTGGAGAGGTACATAAGACGATTGGATCAGGATCTCTACAAATTCAAAATGGAACTTGAAGCTGATAACGCCGGAATCACAGAGATTCTAGAAAAACGTAAGTTTTTAAAAAATATTTTCTAATTATCATCTGAAATTACTCTGCTGTGAAGTAATGTGTTTAATTTAGTTAGTGGTATATACTAAACTTATTTTATTGATTGACCTCTTATTTTTTGTTTGTTTATTATAGGATCACTCGAACTTGATCTAACTGGGAGTAAGGACTCGAAGGAAAAGGACTTGAATCCAAATTCACAAAAGGAAAATCGACTTCTTCCGCAAACACCGCTTGCTGGCATCAAGGTGGAGAGACGCGGCAGGAAACGCCTCATGAACGGGAAGGTCAAGGGAGGTGAAAGTGGCACTGCCACTCCTACTACATCATATAATGGCGAACCTTTGGATTTGGCTGCAAGTCATTTGGTGGCAGCTTTGGCTCATAGTATCCAGAAGGTATGCCGTACTCATTATTTATGTATATTGTTTTGTTTTTTTAACTATATAGTAAAGGTAAGGTGAATGCTTGATCGCAAGTCCAAACTAATGTGATTTAATTATTATTTGTACAGGGAAAAGGCAACGGTGTTAACGGACAGGGTTATGAGTTTTACGATCATGATTCTTCACTTAATGGAATCCCGTTAGACATGATGGACCCACTAGCTGTTGCAGAGCTCAAACGGAAGAAGACTGATGGATTCGCTCGATTTTCTATGAACGGGTCGGACGATGGTGGGGTGAACGGGATTAAGAAGAATAAACGGTAAGACCAATGCACGGATAACTATTAATTATGAAATTGGATGTGATGTGATAAGCACTCTGTAGACCTGTCCAAGCGTTTAACCATCGCTGGGACAGGGGGAATATTGTGCTGAAATTAAATTGCTTGAAATTTTCAAAGACTGAATGAATTTATTAATTTAGTTTTATTTGACAAGCTGTACAAATACCAATGACTAGAAATTAGAAAATGCATGTTAGTAACACGACCGCATCGCATTAAAAGGTTTATGAGTATTAATTAAGTTGCTTGAATTACAATAGGAAATCCCAGCATATCAAAACCGAGGAGGATGGGGATCCGAATGGACAAGATCTTGAGAATGGGAATGGTGACCAACCAGAGATTTGGCCCTATGACCCCTCCGAACCACGGTATTGTCTGTGTAATCAAGTCAGCTACGGAAATATGGTTGCTTGCGATAATGAAAACGTAAGAATTATTTGCTTTATCATATCATGACATCATCCAGCATACGTGTGGGAACGATTCCAAGAAATCTTAATGGCTTAATTTTTTTTTTAAATTTTAGTGCACCATCGAATGGTTTCATTATGATTGTGTTGGCATTACTGCCTCACCCAAAGGCAAATGGTATTGCCCACAATGCTTACCAACTGTGAAGCGACGTGGCAGAAAGACGCTCAACCCACAGCCATAAATCTCCGGTAGCAGGATGATTTGACGGACACTCAGAAAGCGAAGTAAACTTTTGAACAGTAGAAGGAAAGCAGAAATACTAATTTACGTACCAATTAAATATCTTTCACCCATAAGAACGCTTGGCTGTGCATCATCGAGTTGCAGAAGCTTCGTGATCTGTATGCATCAGATATTATTAGATTGCATCATTTGCAGTAATGATAGGGATATATAGATGGAGGATGAGCAGCAAAGCAACGTAACTTTGGCTTGGCCAAATAAGATAATGTAATGGATTTGTTAAATCCCCTAAGTTAATCTGTATAAACGTTACAGTGTAGTAGGAAAATTAATTGAATTCATCCACTGTCCACTGATGTAGATTTGAAAAATGAAAAGTATTAACTGTTGAGAAGTGAAACTAGCTCCGACTAGTAATATAATACCTACTACACAATTATACGATTCTGTAATAGCTGATTAGTATATACTTCTTATACTATTCATTGAAGTAATTGCAAAGACTGTAATGGACTGCTTAAAAAAATTTATATTGTCTTAGAGTAAGTAAGTACCTTTGTAGAAAATTCATCATCGAGGTCAGTTTTGCAGCGTTCAAGTAAACGTTTACCTTAGTTCATTATCAGATATTCAAAACTAGATGATAAAAGAAATTAAACCTACCAACCTAATTCTAGATTTACGGGTAGGTGTACATTTACTAACTGCAGGTATTATTCCAGTAAACACTGAAACTTGAAACATAATCATTCTAAACTAGTTTTACGCTCTTTCTAAACGTTTTGCTACTTAAAGGCAGGTAACTTGTTCGGAGGGGGGAGGGGCTAAATCCTTTCGTAGGAAAATATATCTCAACTTCGTATATTACACTCAAAAATACTCTTAAATATTTAGTCCATACACAATTAACTATTATTAATACAATATTACAGTTCTACTACTTATCGTATTAGTAGCAATCTCCTATGCTCACCTGTTTGGCCAGTATAAAAATTCCCCAAAAAAAATATGAAAACAAAAAGTGAGATAAAAAACGCTGTTGTAGATTTAGGATTCAGTATACACTTACACTAAACTAACTTCTATGTTTACTCTATTTATACTATCTGATCTAATGTAATGTCTAAATGAATTGTACGCAATTCCAGCCGTGTCAAAGAAGTTAACTAGTATTATAAAATTAAGCTGCATAATTCATAGGCACATTAGTCACGGGATAACTTTTTTTTCTCTTTATTCAATTTTCATTTTCATTTCATACTGTTGTCAACAAAATAACGAGGAGTCTTATAAGAATTTCTATTGGATGTGTGTAGGATATATATTAAATTATCTACTTAATTTACGTTGTTAAATTATCTGTAATATAATTGTAGTGATTATAGATAAAATAGAATTTGTAGATTACAAATGTATCTTGTTATACTTATTTTTAACAAAACATAGTCATCAGGATAATGCATTTGTATTGATTTATATATGTATATAACTGTGTTGTATGTACATTACAGTATGTAGTCCTACACGTTATTATATAGCGATTAAATACCTAATAATTAGGATAAAATACTTTCTCTTTCTTCTGATTCATTGAACAGTTTCATATTATCGGAGCTGAGCATACATGATTCGTTATATTGCAAGAAAATCTACCGTATTATGCTACTCATATTTAACATTTAAGGAAGAGCAAAAGTAATACTACATGATGAAACTACCAAAATTGCAAATTACCTAAATCATAAAAAAACTGGATTCCTAAACGGCACAAAGACATGATTTAAGTAAATACGTATTTAATCCGAAGACAATTTTTTCTCCCATGGTTGACAGCTTTCACGTTTTAAAGCTGGGCTTGAGAGCCTCTCCAACTCATTTGCCCCATGGAGAAATTGGTTGAGCCATAGAATTCTGATTGGGTGGGTCCAGGGGACGTTCCCTGCTAATGAATGCAACAATGCCAACTTAGTATTTGGGTACATTTAATTTCATTTCAGAAGGCATAAGGATTTTGTTTTCAGGATAATTTACCTGTAAAAACTGATGAAGTTCCTCTTGCGTATCAAAAATCATTACGGAGAAAGGTGATCCCGGAACGTGCTCACCCGCCCATCTCACTTCAACCCTGTAATCTCCTGGCTCCGTTGGGTCGAATTTGCATAAGATAGTTCTATCCTTTTGGCTTTCCCTTTGCATCTCCACTCGGAAGGCTCCTTTGGGACCCCTGACGCGAACCGTTAATTGGCCAGCGCCAGCTCCCCTCGTGTCACAAATGAAGCGGGATTGAAAAGTTGCAAGCACTCCGTGTTCAATTCCAGGGCCATAAACCTTCACTCGTGAAGCATCCGGCAAGCCAACCACCTTTAAGTTACAAAATAAGTTAAGTTAGTGTGTTATTGAGTTTAAGTTTACGTTTAAGTAAAAGTTAAGTAGGTTACCTTTAAGTTGTATGGGCTTCCCACGACATGTTCTTGAGAATACTTGATGCTTAGCAAGTGTTTGCCTGGCTCCTGTGGCCTGATGTTGAGGGTAAATGTTCCATCTCCGTGGTCGTACAGTTCACAATAAGCCGTCTTCCTTGGACCCACGCATTGGGCTGTTAACTCGCCAGGTCCGGCTCGCCGGGTGTCGATAAAGCTACGAATGTCTTTACCAACTGTGCCAGACCGAAGTCCATCTCCAGTACAAATAACTTTGGAAGAATCCCCTATCGCTCCGATATTCACTGTCATGGGGCAACCTGGTACAGGTCTATTAGGAAATTATAAAAAAAAGGTCATGGATTAATATTTAAACTTATGCATTCGCTTATCCCTTGGAAATTAATTGGCTACTTACTTTCCACCCCAAGTCACGTTTAGTTGGTAGCTGCCGGGTACTCTTGGAACATACACGGCTTTGTAAACGCCTCCCCCGATCGGTTGAACAGTAACTGGAACATCCACATCTGAACTGTGAAGGGAGACTTGAGCGGGGCCGTTCCCTGCCTGGGAAGCATCGATTGTGAAATGAGCTTCTTCTCCACATCGTGCAGAAACTAAGCCTGCGCCACTTAATACTACTGGTCCATCATATTCCCTGAAAGGTTAATATAGGTTTCATTAGTTAATGAATCAATGAATTCATTTATAAGGATGAAATAAATAATTTGCAAATACTGAATTTGGCAACTTACCCAGCAGGAGCAGAGTGAACGACTATTCTACTGGGCGCACTCTCAATGTCAAAATGACCCCATTTCAGATTCAATCCGAATTCTCCAGACTTGAGTGGAGTAAGAACTAACTTGCATCGGCTGGTTAAACTGGTTTCCACCCGGCAGAAGTCGGCCAGATTTGCAATAGTTTCGTTATGGCTTATTGGATCGACGGAAGCTTCCAAGGTTCCTGGCCCAGCATCAACAGTGTTAAACGCAATCTTTCTCTCCTCCCCAACTGCCAACTGGACGGCTTGCTCGTTGAGTGGGTCATCATTTGTACTGGTGCTGCAGTGAGCATCCCATCCTCCAATAACTCTCAGTTTGGATCCGTCAACCACTCTTGGATGGAATGGTGAACCAGGAATGTCAAGCCCCGCCCATGTAACCCGTACATCAAAAACTCCAACCTCAGTGGGAACATAGGTGGCCTGGAAATGTCCAGAATCCTTTTCTCCAGAGACTCGTTTCACATCGCATTTGGCAACTGATTCCGGCCCTTCCACCGAGACCGATGGGATTCCTGGAAGACCAGGTCCGAAAATCTGGAAAATAGCCGGGATTCCCACGTGAGCATAATTCAATCCAGATCCATCTGCTTTGGCGGCCCCGGCTTCATCTGCTTGCACGACGATTGGACAACCAGGAACAGCCTCGCCCCCGTAATTCAGCATGATCTTATACTTTCCAGGACGTCTTGGTGTGAATCGAAGGACGTTTTCCCCATGCTTAGAATCGCTGTATGGGAATAATGGCTTGGGAAGACCTTCCGGTCCGGTGACATCACTTTCCAATAGCGCATCCCCTGCTTGGGATACATCCACTGGTAAGATGATAGATTGTCCAACAGTCAACGCAGTCGGGATGGATCCGATAAGTACTTTTTGTGGGTCATAGACATGGCATAGGAATGGCGAATTTTTCACCATTTTACTCCTGTGATAAACGGCCACCTCATGCGCTCCCGGCGAATTTGGGGTGAACTCTGCTCGGAGGTTGCCATCCCTCTGTTGATAGCAGCGAACTGGTACTGCAACCCCACCAGGACCACTCACAACAACATCAAAGTCCCTTCCAGACGATCCTTTCGTTAAAATTGTGAATCCTGCCGACCGACCACACCTTGCCAAGTACAGGCCTGGACCAGTGGCCACCGTGTCTTTGGCATGGACTCCACTGTCAGCAACGATCAAGTCAAATGGGCAACCTTTCGCATTGAACCCATGACATAGCACATGGATTCTGTGAGTCAATGGAAGCTGTGGTTTGAAATTGACAAGGAACACTCCATTTCCCATGTTTCGTCTGTTGCAGCGAACATCTCCAAGTCCAGTTTTAATTATTACATCGATCGCATCATCCGATTCCAGATCTAAGCCGGATCGTGAAATATCAACTTTGAAAGAGAAATCTTGTCCCAATACGGCAGTTTCTGATTTCTCTCTGATGCGAACCAAGAGTGGATCAAATACTCTGGCTTTCAATGGCTGTGGTAGGAGCAGGGCTTTGGAGCCTTCGCTAACAGCAATTTCATAAATTCCTACACGGTCCGGAGTGAATTCCGCTCTCATATATCCGGATTGGAGGGACCTGGTTCTAACTCTTACAGTGTTGGTTCCATCAGGACCAATCACACTAACTTCCGGATTTTCCGGTCCTCTCTTCTCCAAATCTATGAAGGCCGTTGATCCCGAAATCACTGCATCCAAGCCAGAGGCAACAATCCCTTGTTGAATCATTGAGCTGTCACTAATACTCTCCAACTCCAAACCGGAAACCCCATTTATGGTAGAGTAGGACTCTTCTATGGCACATTCAAATGGGGATCCGGGTACATCAACGTCATTAAAGGTGATGTTAACAAAATGCGTAGTTGCCTCTTGGGGGATGAAGGTGACATCATAGAGACCTCTGCTTCTTGCCGTCACTTCAGCCCGTAAAGATTGCTTCCCGGTGGTGACAACCAGCTCAAGGGTCCCTTCCCCTGCTGCGGATGCATCTACAGTGAATGTCATTGGCTCACTTACATTTCCATCTTTCAACCCTGCTATTTTAACCCTTCCAGCGTTATAGACGTTGCAGCTAAAAGGGCTCCCTGCTACAGGTTCACCATCAAGATTTATGGAGATGGAGTGTGGACCCACTTCTGTTGGGGTGAATGTGGCCTGCATCTTTTCTGGAAGGGCCCCGGTCAGATTGATAGGCAAGTGGATTGCTGAGGGACTGAGCACTAGAACGTTGCAGGATGAAACTTCCGCGCCTGTAAAAATTAAAATAGAGATTACGTACGTTTCTTATATCACAGATCGTCCCTCTTTCTCATTCTCAACGGTTATATCTTAGGTATGGCTGTAATAAAACATAAAATTGCTATTTAATTATACCTTGCGGATCAATAGTGATCGTGGCAGGTTGATTAGCCGCTGCAGACTTGAGTGCAGTCCCAGACACGGAAACTTTTTCCGTGTCCGTAACTTTACAAGTGAAAGGGGATCCTGGTACAGCTTCTCCATTGAATCTGACAGAAATCATGTGCGGGGCTGCCTCCTGTGGCCTGAAATTCACACGGAATTTTGCATTACCCTCTGCCTGCACGTAGTTGGGTACGTTACGCCCGCCCACAGAAACAATTATCTCGAGATTTCCGGCCCCCCCTCCCGAAGCGTCGATTGCGAAGTAGACAGGTTTCCCACGGAAGCCAGGGCTGATGTCCGTGACGCGAACTTTGCTGGCGTCGTATGCTTTGACAAGGAATGGGCTGCCGGGCACTGTCACTCCTCCAAGGGAAACGTCTACTGTGTGGTCGCCTATTAATTATGTAATCAAGCGAGATGTTAATTTTGACATTGCATAACCGTATTTAAGTACTTTATTATGGCATTCATTTATTATTATGGTAGGCTGGTTTCACTCACCAACATCGATGGGAACGTATTCCACAAAATAACGGTTATCCGATGGCATTTGAATGGAATTGTGCACCACTTTCTTCAATGGTCCGGTTATCTTCACCTCGGGCGTTCCTAAGCTCACCTCCGGCTCAATCATGAATGTTGCCCGACGACCCACCGGGATCTTTTCTAGGCCTTCTCCGAACACGTTTACTTTAGATGCGTCTACCACTTCACACCTGAATGGACTTCCAGGAATGTCTTCAGAGTTAAATCTTAGTTCAATCATATGCGATTTGGCTTCTTTCGGGGTGAAGGATATGGCATAGGTATGACTTCCTTGTGCTTGAGCTGAGGTGGGCACTTGACCCCCATTTACTGTAACTTCCAAATTTCCGGGACCAGCCTTTGATGTTTCCACTGTAAAATCCAAGCATTCTTTCATTAGTCTCAATTGTGATTCGTATAATCTGTCTAGATCTTTAATTGACTAAGTTATATCACTCACCTAAGAATGTAACAGGTTTCCCCACAATCCCTCTTTCAGTGTCCCTCACTTTAATTGCTCCCACATCGTAAACCTTGCAGGAGAATGGCGATCCTAGAAATGAAATAAAATTTAAATTGTAAAAAATCCTGGCCACTTTCAAAAATGGTTCTATTTTCTCTAAATTCCACAATCATTACCTGGAACAGGCGTCCCCTTCAACAACACAGAAATCCTATGCTCGCCCGGAATCCTCGGGGTGAACTCCACCCCAAACGTGTTCTTCGCCTTTTCTAATACTTGTGCTGGGACTGGGGCGGCTCCAGGTCCTAAAGTGTGCGTTAAATAAAAGTCCAAAAATGATCGTCATAATTGTCATACCGTCATCAGTCATGCATATATTAATACAAACTTAATCATCCCTTTCCTATCAAAAGTACAGTCGGAATTCCTATCATTTGGTTAGTTTCGTATTATCAGTTTGTCTACTTTCTTTTCTATTATCACAAGGACGTTTCAAAATGGGTCATCAAATCATAAAAAACTGTCATTTAAAAGAAGCGAGTATTTAACATAATTGGATTTTTAAATCTGTAGTGTTTTATTAGATCTTTTTTTTCAATATTGGTACAATTAAAATTAAATATGAAGTGAGGCAGACAGGCAGATATTTTTTTTCAACATTTTACAATTTAGCCTATAATTGTTATTCTTGGTTTATTTTGAGTGGTTAAAGTGGGATTTTTGTTTACGGTAAAAAATGTTGATTTAGTACGAGGGGCAAAAATTATCCGGGGGAGGGTAAGGGAGCTTTTGAAATTCTCTGCATTTAATTAGAAGTTATGTAATTAACAAAAACAAGCTGTAACAAAGACCCACTTTAGGAATACTGGATTAATGAAACCCTTTTAGTTTTAATTGGAGGGAGACAATATAGCTGCTATATATATTCATTCATGTTAATTACCATATATCATATCATACATGACTTGTTATTTTCCCTGTAGCTTTTCTAACTCTTTGAAATACGACACTAACCAGTTTGAACTAGACTGGACTTGGACTTCTTTCGATTATTTTAAAAATGTTATTTTGATTCATTATGAAGTATCATGTTTTACTATCATTAAATTTATCTTTCTCATATATTAAAGGCTCAACTTTTTCCTCAAGTCCATGCCATGAACTCAAGTCAAGAAGCATTCGATTCATTTTCATTCTCTCTATATAGCTTGGTTGCATGCAACCCCATCATTAACATTATAAAATATTGCATTTTTAGTTTGTTATGCACTTTCCCTTAAAAATTAAAGCAATAAAAGTAAAATATACTATTTCACTTGTACCGTTCACCGCAAAAAAAAATTAATTCACATAAAAGTTAAGTTACATGCAGAATTGAATTTCATGCAAATCATAGGCATAAACCATGAAATAACTAGCAACACACGCGTGCATTCATGCATGCAAAAAAATATTATATATTAATTTTGTGGAACTAAAAGCTCTTATTTCTCTATAATAGATTGGCTATATCTCTAGCTGCTTAAAAGTGAGAATAACGTAATTAGTGGAAGAATATTTGTGGGAATAGCGGGGTTATAGATATATTAACAGTGAAAGTTTAATTTTCAGACTGTCATATAAAGTCAGCTCATGATCATCATCATCGTTAGTTAGTTGAGGAAATCACTAACTACTAATTATTTATTACCGCATCTGCATTTAAAAATGAAACTGAATTCAGATAGAGGAGAGAAAAAAATGGGGAAAAGAAAAGAACAGTTAAGTCATAATAAATATTATTAAACAATCGAAAGGAATAGACCGGAAGTTTGAAGAGGAGGTTAATGAATAAGAAAAAAAGATGAATCGGAAGTTTTAAAGTACAGCCATATATAATCTGAAGGATTTTTTTTTGCTGCAAATAAACTAACAAACAGGTAATGGCTAATTAGTACGTAACAATTTTTTACGCTACTTTTTTTCCTGATCATGGGAATTAGAAGAAGAAAAAAAACGGGGAAGGAATGGATAGGGAGAGAAGAGGAAAAGGAGGTGAATATATGAGACATGAGCATAGATAGATAGATATAAATATGTATAACGAAGGCATATAGATTATTACAAGAAAATTGTGCAGGTATTTTCAATAATGATATTGTTAGTGTTAGGTTCACAAAAACAGAGTTTAAGTAGTAGAGTGGATGGATTTAAGGATAATAATAAATGTGTAATTTATTTATATGGATGGACTGTCTATTTCTAATATCATAAGTTTAGTATCGTCTATCTCTGTAATGGAAAGTTGAAGAAGAAGAGGTGTGACGGCCTGTAGAAGAGAAAAACACAACAAAAAAAAATAGAAAGAAAAATACTTAAATATACTTACGGTTTTTTTTTATATCACTGTCTATGAGTATAACTGTCTATGTAAAATACAATTAGATTGAATTCATTGGACATTCCACATGACTTTTTTTTCCCTTTCATGTTATGTTATACCATTTTTATTCATTCCGTTGTTATTTCCGCTTGTTATTGATATGTTAGGTTGACAATTAAAACCAAAACGGAAGTTGCTAATTGTTAGAACATTGTATACAGAGATTACGTGATTCCTCCACCTCCCTTCACATCTAGGTATTAATCTGACATCATTATTAGCTACCGTGACAGACTATGAACTCACGGCTACTTTATGTACTCATTGTTAATAAAAGTTATCTAGTTTTTTTATTGAGGGGATTATTGATAGAGTGGAATGTGATAAAAATATAGCCGCACGTTAATTAAGTTAATTTCAACTTCAGATATGAAATGAAAGGGTTCATTATTTGCTCATTTCATAAATCCTGTCAACACTTTTCATTGTTGAAGGATATGTTAACTGTTTCACTTTTCCCCAGAGGTAGTATATTATTAAATGATAAATTGATAAGTGATGAGTTGTAATCAAATCCTACTGTATTAACTTCATTAATTTTTTAATTACTTTTGCTAATCGTTCAGGGTTAGGAGGTTATCCTACTGCTATGATTCCCTAATTAGGTAAGTATATTTATTTTTCTTAATTGAAATTGGATTCAGGTCCTGATTAGGGATAGTTGAAAAAGATTTAAATTAATGAGAGTTTAAAGAAGAATGGTTAGAGATAAAAGTAGATTTTGTAGTGGAAGAAGAAGTGGACTAAGGGTGACTAGTTGTAATTTGCATGCATTATTAATCATAATTATATTCAAGCATGAAAAGTAATTAGAGCCATGCAATTTGCAATTCAGCGTGTGAACTTTTACCAAGTGATCAGGCAATAAATATCAGCCAGTGAAATAAAATTAACGTATCTTTCATAAACTGGCTCATAAATATAAGTGGGTATATTTTCGGGGATTTAATTTAGTAGTTGGTAGGTACATACCTTCAACAGCTACCTCCACATCGTCTAGTGCACTGTGCACGTTGTTCAACGAGAAGTGAGCTGTTTTGCCAACCGGGGTGGCTGCCAAACTGGGTCCCGTTACGACAACCTGACCTGAGTCTGCCGAGACTGTGGCGACGAATGGACTCCCTATATCGGACAATGGTTGTGGCCAAGAAGAAAGAAATTGTTAGCTTTGGCTGACTTAAACAATTGAGTGGATTAACAAGGAGGATTAAAAATGCATGGCAGTATGGAGTATGGCTTCTAAAGAAACCACCGTAATTATTTCTAAGAAATACTTGTGCGTTCTTGAACCATACTATATGACCGGTTTAGTCAAGTGCGGAAACAACGATTAAACCCATTTTTATTGGCACAGTGGAGGGAGTTTTTTAAAGAATGAAATAAATTGTAAAAATATATATTATGAGGATTTATGGTAAAGTCATACTGACCCGGAACAGGTTCTTTGTTGAATGTTACGGTGACGGTGTGATCCACAGGTTCGAGTGGAACGAAGCTGACGTTGAAACGTGCTCCACCTGGGGTGACATGAGATTAAGTAAGAAAAATATAATTTAAGGGATGGATATTGATTGTTAATTAGAATTAGCTAATCAATGTAAAGGGTACTCACCTTGAGGATGAACTTGGGTCGGGACATTTCTTCCCTTAGCCCCAATCGTGATTTCCAGATTCCCTTCTCCCGCTTGTGACGCATCCACTGTAAACTGTATACTCCTTCCCAATGCACCTCTAGGTACTGGACTAACGTAAACCCGCTTGGCATCATAGGCCTTAGCAATAAACGGCGTTCCAGGGGCAGGCACCCCATTGTGATGAACGGTAATGGAGTGGGGCCCCACCTCCACCGGGGTGAATTCTGCTGTGAAACCGGATCTCACTGAACCTGACACCTTCACCGGCAAATCCCCACTTGAGCCTTTGACGGACACAGCAAGCTCAGCAGAGCTTGAGCCATCCACCGCGATATGAAAACGGGACACTTTGTGTACCGGGATTAGCTCAAGGCCAGAGAGGGAAACTGCAACCTGTCTGGTGTCAGCCACCTGACAAACTATTGGACAGCCGGGAATCGTTTCCCCATTAAATTTGATGTCGATCGAGTGGGGCTTAGCCTGCTCAGGGGTGAAGGAAACAAGACAACAGCCTCCGCCAAGGACACGAACTTGATTTGGAAGTTCGCCATCATTTATCGAAATCTCTAGTTGTCCCTCACCGGCATCCTTGGCGTCAACTGTGGGGGCAGAGAGTAATTAATTACCGTTGTCATTATAACTGTCGACATTTGACATCATCCCATGATACCCAATAATTAATGCCATCAACACCAGCGATTAATATTTCTCCCTACCTTTGAACTGCGATGTCTGCCCCACCACTCCTGGCGTCACATCCAGCACCCTAATCAACGAGGAATTGTACACTTTGGCTACTGAAGACATCCTTCTGCCGGCAACCACCACGTCAATGAAGTGGGTGCCTACTTCGGACGGGGTAAACTCTAATACAAACTGGCCACTTCCTTCTTCGAGTAATCTGTACGAAATTGGCTTTCTGCTGGGATCTGCAAATATTCAAAATAATTCATATGTGAATGAAATGTCTTGAAAATTACATCAATTTTCGCCATCCCAAAATTAAGCGTCACATCAAAGCATCCCATCACTTACTAAGGACACTGACGTCCACAGCCTCTCGAGTGAAGCCAGGCGCATTAATCTCAAAGACGGCGTTTTTCCCGAAGCGAACGTGACGAACGGGATCCCCACGGATCATCATCACATCACTTGATTCCTGACGAGTGGACTCCATCACTGGTTCTGTTAGCCCGTCCGCTTTCTCCAATACATTGACACGCCAAGGACTTCCTGCAAATGTTTATGATCATCATCATTTTAGCATCCCATTTCACAAAACTAAATTAACCCAATAAACAATTTCTTTTTCTCATTTGTAATAACGCAATTTAATTCTAAAAATGAGATATAAAATATGTCAATACATCAATTTATTAAATCGTCTGTGCCTATGTGCCATGCATAATTCATCGTCATTGTCATTGTAATAATCTTTTTCTTCATTCATTCCATTCAACAATGCATTGTCAACAATGCAGAGGCTAAAAACTTAAAATGTTCTTCGGGCTCTTCCTCAACAACCAAGTCCAAGTCAGACAATGCAGTAGGGATGATGGAGATGGTAGCAAGTTGAAGAGGAGAAATGCCATAGTAGGACAGAGTAGAAGATAACGGGACAACTTTTCTTGGCACCACTGCCTCCTGCCTCCACCATCAATCTTCAATCCTGCGAGGCTCGACCCAGCATAATAAATGCACTAATATGCCATATCTACCTAACTATGAAGCTCTCTCAAACTCCTTCTAAACTTTCAAATAGGAAAACGGAGGAGAGATCCATGTCAACCCTTTCAAACTTCGTTTTATTTCGAGAGACCAGAGAGGAGGATGACGAGGATGATGCGATGATCATGATGACGACGACTTTTAGGCCCGCAGCGGAGAGGATTTCATTTATATGATCATATTTAGCAACAAATATGAGAGGTGAGCCAAATACCTTTCCCAAGCTGAAGAATCCTTCTCTCGTCATAATTATTCATCGTTATTATTATCCTCATCATGAGATCAGTATGCAGCCCTTTATTTTAGACCTAGCCCGAGAAGCACTTTTCCATTTTGCATATTCATTAGCTGAATATTTAAAACCTTTCCTTTCTTCACGCATTTCTGTTTACAACATTTTCATGTTATAACTATCAGGAGTGAATTATCTTAAAAGGGATGTCTAATTTGGCCTGTCCAAGAGGAAAAAGGAAACTACATACTTAGATAGAGATATATATATTCCGTCGGCCCGTCTCATGTCTCATTCTAGAGAAAAGGGTTGAGATCTTTATGGCGATTTAAATTCGACCCAGCAGCCTCATTCCCACTTCCTAGCCTTTTTTTCTACAACTGCAGTGACAGTGACCATTGGCATTGGGCATTGTTTGAAAAATGATTTCTCCCTTTGTATGTGACACCCCGTAACAAAATTACTCTGCTCCTTCCCATTCCTATTTCCCAGCTTTTACAACTCTTCTTAGGTGGGACACGGACATGGATAATATGAATATGAAAATGAGAAAGTTATCCATTATCATATTCATCATCATTCCTATTTAACCCTTATTTTAGCAACTACTCAAATCAAAACTTATGCTACACGATTAAGTAGACGAAGAGCTAACTAACCCAGAGCAAAAATATTTGGCCAAATAAATCAATTAAGAATTATTGCCGGATTTAGCCAAGCATAGAAAAAACCGTTCGGTTTTGCTGCAACCAACTCGGTCCATTTTTGCTCCGAATGGTCAACTTCACTCACAATCAAACCAAGTTGATTCATTGAGAGAAGGGAGAATTACGCTGAAGAAAAACCAAACCAGGAAGAAAAACTGTTACTCTGCCAGAGTTTCATATGAATGTAGCAAGACTAACCAGCATCATCATTATCATTACGACCATGCATCCTGATCAAACTGTTCAAGCCTGTTTTTTACAATGCATTATTATTACCACTGGGCCAAAGAATGATGGTGGTGGCGATGATGAGGATTAACCATTATTACATTTGCATTACCCACATCATGACCACCACCATATTTCAATCTAGCCATGCATACAGGTGTTACGGGTACTCTCCCCCCAGACAAGTAGCGTTAACCAAGCAGAGAGGGTAAATAAATGAAGAAAAAAATTGCAAATGAAAAGAAACGACGTATGTACCGGTACTCGGGCTTCTTCGCTAAAAATGTGTGCGTACAGTAGCGAAAAGGAACGTAGCTTACAATAAAATCATAATTTAAACTGCACTACTGTACTAATATTGGGAGTGAAAAGTACCTAAGCAGCCATGTAATTGTAACAGTAGCGGATGCAGAATCAGATTAAAATTTTTAATTCAATTCAATCTTATTCAAGAATTCGAACTCGTCTATTATGCATATGAACAGGGGTAAGATACCTAGATTTAATATATTCCATGTGCCTATTTCTAAATCATAAATCCTGAAATGAGCTAATGTAGATACATCCAAGTAAATTTACATAACATCCGCATTGCAAATTTAATTAATTGCATTCTAATTTGCACTTTCAAGATCGGCCTTTCAACTGGGAAGGATAATAGTTTAAACTAGTTTATATGCAATTTATTAATTATTAAATACTATAGGCTCGTTTGTAATAGCGATTGACAGATAATTATTAACCAATTTTCAATTCGGTACATTTATATGTCCTTAAAATATAGACTCTGGAAACGGATAGGAAGTAAAAATATAGGTTTGGTTAGTCATTGCAAGTCAAGCTATGTGGTTTTCGATGTCCATGATTTTACCTTTACTTTTTCTCAAAAGATGCGAATTTTTTCCTCTTTCAATTTCATTCAAACCTCCGCATTCCGCTCAAGGAAAGTAACAAAAAAAATTATCTCTGCCTGCCTGCCTTCCATTTCGAAACCAATTTCATCATTTGGCAATTTTTATCTCTGCATGATTCACGAAACGAAAGTAACGCAAATGCAGCCTCCAAAATAATTGATGATCATGATGGCTCTGTATGAAGATGATGATGTGCTAATGAGCCGACATTTCTTACCAAACTATATATATGCAGCCAGAAAGCCACCATGAATTTCCACAAGCTCCTGCTACCTTACCACCAACCGGCTATCTTATATTTTTGCTTATTTAAGCCAAAGTAATTTTAAGGAAGCGAAAGGGTTGTCAGGATTAAACTCAAAATGTAATTGGAAAAACGTGGGAACGAGCCTCTTAATGCCATTCAACTCTCCCCCGTCAGGAGAGCCTTATGAAATTATTAAATATGGAATGTCTAATTTTGCAGAGGAGAGACCAATGATGGGAAAAAATATTTTCCATTTCAGATAAATATTATGCATCCTACATTGACGCACATGCAGCAGAAAATTACATGATTTTCTCTGCAAATAATATCACATAATTCGCAAATATGATTATGACTAATAAATACAGTCAACTCAATAAACCTCGGTAATGTGCTTTTATCTTGATGGGAAGTCATATTCTGCTCATTTGTCAGAGAAGGCTTAGGCTTAGCTTTTTATAACAAAGGCAAATGACTGGTATTAAAAGCTACTAAAAAATAACAATGCAGCTGTATTGCACACAGAGACAATGGAAATGATAATGATATTATGCTGCACGTTTAGTCATAGCAAGGCCATATAATCTGTATTATTAAATATTACATAGGTTTGATACAGAAGACTAAATGTCTGCAAAAGTTTAAAACATTCAATCCTTTGAGCTAGCCTGTAACAGTGTCTAAATACATTCGTTTTTTTGGTAATTATAGCGCTTAAATCCACACCTGAAATTTACTATGCATTGTTTGTGTAGTCTCATAAATTACTTTACTTTATTTTGAACTTGTAAACTGTCTGTTCTGCTGCACATATAATATGAATATGTAAGCGCACGTATTATTACGAGCGTATCCAATTGCAGTTTTCCCCCTTGAAATTGAAACTCTCTTTTGGATTGGAAGTGATAAAACTTTCAAGTTGGAGCTCGACCTTAAAAATGATATATCAAAAGCATTTTATTGATAGTAATAAAAGGTGTAATAGCGAAACTATCAATTTTTCACCATATTCCCTAATAAAAAAATTATTTACCAAATGTACATTTGATTTAAGTAGACATATAATCATCATCATAATAAACCACAAGTGTTTTCCTGCAGACATATTACTTTTTTGTAACAATGAGAAATGATTCACTCATGTCATGTCAGATCATTTTTTGTGACATTGAGAAAAATGCTATGAATCATTCTCTTTTGTACAGTAATAAAAAGCGTGCTCGATCGTGTTCATTGAAGAAAGTTGAATTAAACTGCGGGCCTTAAGGGTATCAAATGGAAAAGTATAAATTCTAAAATGAAATGACCACGCACAAAAAAAACTAGTCACTATTGCCATATAGAATGTTACAGATAGTAAATCAGTCGCTAGCAAAAATTTAGGCTTTTAGAGATAAAAATCATCATAAATTTATGTAGGGAAGGGGTTCTTTAAGTTTCTCCTTCCACTACAGGACAGGCGGGGACAGATAAACATGAAATTAATTTGACAAGACGTGAAAAAACCTTCAGACTTTCTGAGAGGGGAACATTTTCTCAAAATTGCAAAAATTTCCATTTCCCTTCACAACTTGACAAAAAATTAAACATGACTCATCAACAACATTAACATCATGATAATTGTTGTGCTTCCTTCTTGATCCTCCTAATCATAATCCTATGGTTGGTTTTAGTCATTATTGGCAGTAGGGGAAAAGGAACAGGAATTCTTCGCAAGGTTACGAGGTTACAATTACATCTCTTGGCAGGGTTAATTGCGAAAGAATGTGCGAGGCGAAGCCACAGCATCTTAAGAACTGTACAGTTTTCATTTCTTATGAGTATGAGGCAAGCAGGCCATTCTGCAAACTTTTTTTTTGCATTAGCCATAATAGAACTTGTAGTTTGTACACACTTACAAATAATACAAATGATACGGGTTTTTAAAATTCATTCATATCCTCAGCCTATACAGCACCCTCAAGTTGAAGTTTGGGTTATATGCAATAGAAGACCAATCGTAAACCCCCAAAGAAAAGTCACAAAGTCACATTCCTTCTCACTCGCCCATACATCTAGTTATTTTTTAAAGATGGGGATGGAAAGATGGAGAGTTGAAGAAAACAAGTCAAGTCTGTCTTTCCCATGCTGAAAACTAACCATGCAAAACCAGCGAGCACAAACAACTTGAAAAATCACAATCAGAGAATTGCACCCTTTGCAGACCTTTTTAAACCCCACACCATCGAGAGCCAAAGGAGACCACTTCTTCGCCAAAGTAAGGTTGCCTCCCCCCATCATACCATCCCTCTATTTATTTATTTACTTAACCTAACCTAGAGGTAAATTTCTTTTTAAAGTGAGATAGTGCTGATAAGAAATGCCTACATACACACACCCGACGTACAGTTTCATTTCATTCCTTCATTTTACTGTACTCTTTGCATGTAGTAATGTTAAGTCTGCATTATTCGAACATGTACTATTTAAAACTTTTATAACAATACAATCATGTATGCATGTACCTATATTATATTGCCATTATGATGATCCGAATGTGTGCATGTGTGCAGGTGACTGTTTAGGAGACCTCATTCCCCCTCCTTCCCCAATCCTTCATGATGATTCCTTTCAAAGAAAGGCTCTCCTTTTAATCAATATGCAGTTTACCTTAGAATTTAGCATCATCATTATCATCACCAGCTTATACTATGCCACAACCTACAACATCAGATCAGAATAGAATAATGCTCGAAGGAAAATAACTTTCTACTATGAAAGGAATAACTGGCTTGTCTCAAAGTCTCAATCTCCACTGAAATGAAGTCTCCTTTTTCTTCAAGACAATTTTTCCTTCTTCTGAGGAGCTTCATCTTCTTCATATTCTATCACGCTGTGCTCACTGCTCACTATTCTATTCTGATGAAGAGGAGCACAACCTCATTTGTTTCCCTATGTGCCAGAGCGTGTGAGGGACATTAATTTAGCTGATAATGATATGATAATGCATAGACAAGGCGGTGTATCGATAAGCTCGCTAATAATATTTGCCAGGCCAGTGCCTCTCAACACTAATGCGGGATATGTAGAGAGATGTCGATTATTGTTTTACAAGTTCATTTTCCAATTCATTATATTCTACTCATCTACAGTACAATTGCGAAAAAATTGCAGACACAATTCGACATTGTTTTTGGTTTTCAAGGTGCTCCCTATCTAATGTTTCATCATCATCATGATCGTCATGTTGTTTAGACATCAGGCGCAATCCCAGTCAGACAGATATTTTTTTCGCATCTTCACTACTTTTACTACAAGCTTACACTTCAATTTTCAATCTTGAAGTATTATAATTCTATTCTCCCCCTTTCATCCCCTGACAATGTATCCTGAACATCCTCCTCGACACGGCACTTTCGACAGGAAAAGTGGGTTGAGCTGTTCAAGATGTTCTTGAGAGAATGAATCAACCTTTGTCTATTATTTTGATCATGTTGGGGATGATGGGGACTGCACACGAGCCTCTCTTTACCATATTTAAAAGGGTTCAAATTGTTCAAATCAAAGAATGAAATCGAAACGGAGAAAAAATTATTTTTATGATGCCTTATCCTATGATTATTATGATGATGATGAGGATGACGATCATGATAAGTAGTGATGTGCTAGGCACGAGCATAAAAGAACAGATTTATCTTAGTCAAAAAATTTGAAATGTGTAATGAAATAGTTTGAGTTGAAATAGGCTTTTACTACTTAACTATTGCAATTGTCGAAAAATTGAATGAATGTTTTTAAGCAGTGCAGAGATGGAAGGGCCCAATAATAGTTTCATCAAAGCCGATTTAAAAGAAGATGATGCATCATGATGATATCTAATGATGGTGAGTACTATTAAAAAGGGAGCCTTTCATTTTTTGGTTATGCTTCCTTTACTTCCTCCTTCTATAAAATTGCATTTAGTGACCTTTCTGCATGGTAAATTATCATAAAAACATGAGCTGATTTTAATATTGCGGCTTTCATTCATCTTCGTCTTCATCTACTCTGCATTATTCATCTCCTCGAAGAATATGTTTATTTACTTTTTTCTACTTAAGCACATTTCATTTCTCTTTGTGAAATGAAAATTGGTTAGACTTGCTCTCAAAATCAGTTGTATTTTTATTGTGATGCAAATTTACCAAGCATGCATATGCAATATGCATGTCTAATAGTTTTAACGACTCTGATAAGCAAAAAAAAATATTCTAGCGAATTTGAAATGGGATCGCCCAATTAATTAACTGTTGGATGGGTTGGGTGAGGTTGGGCTCAAATGGTTATTTTTAGTTTTAGCTGAAGCAGATTCGCTTTCTGCCCTAGATCCCACACAAGAAGAGACGATGTAAAATGATTTGAATTTCGTAAGTGAAAATGATATCAAGTGCAAAAAAATATTTTGAAGATAATAAAAAATAAATTGAATTTCAAAAGCCGACTTTGCATGTGTAACTTATTGAAACTTAGATAAGGTTAAGTAATTTTTTTCTAACAATGAAGATCCAAAGCCCGATAAAAAGTAATTATATATCTGATGGTTAATTAAGGAGCAGTAGCAAAAGGTGAGAAATCGAGGTGCATACAAATGAAAGGTGCCGGCAACACAAAAAAACATTCACGTGGTGGTGGAATGATATCGATTTCGTAATAAAAGTGAAAATTAATTTTGTAATTTTGAGTGTTTATGAAATTATAGAAATGGATCTAAATGAAACTATCTAATTCAAAGTAATTATCTTGCGTTTAGCAAAACAGCAATCATCTTCGTTCAAAACCATGCCACAGTGCTCATTCCCATTCAATTTCAAAAATGATAATTCTTATGGTCGCTTCAAAACTGTCAGCTCGTAAGAAAAATTTCAAAAAACATGCTAATATTTCATATCAAGGTCCTCCACAATAATATGCAGATGAAACTAGGCCCCGTCCCTGAAACCTTAACACGTAAGGCAATAGGAATAAGGAGTAATCATAACCATTATCATGATAATAATAAACAATCACGACATGATATCACATTCATTTCATACAAAAAATTATATCACTTATGACTGGTCAAGTTTAAGCACGCATGAAGCCATTGTCTTAATTATGAGCAATAAAATGGGCCATTAAATAAGTACACAGGACGGAAGGATTTGAATCCAAACGCGGACGAGAGATTTCCCCATTCCTTGCAAAAATGACTAGTTTAAATTTAAAAGTTAAAGAAACTGATTATGGCATATTAAGAAGTAAAATACCCGATATGCTGCGACAAAATTGATTGACTGGATGAGATTTACAATGCTAAAATTAGAATACATAGTGGTTAAAATCTTCAGTTGTCAGTTATGTAGCTGATATAATTTTGATTGTTATTTCTCGTTGTTTGCATCGAGTCGAGATAATTTTACTGCATTTGTAATTGAATTTATACTATTTTGAACGAGGGTTCCGTTCCAACCGATCTACGCTACAATATATGACAAATGAAACAAAATAAATATTATATTGGCATTGAGATAATATTTTCTACTCTGAGACAGAGACAACTCGAATTACATAAAATGATATCGTTTCCGCTGACATTGAACATGTCATTATGATTCATCGTCAATCGTCTCCCATCACTCAGCTTGTCTTGCATTTTGGCATTTTTAATTAGATGTTTTGTTGCTGAATGATGAGGATTAAGGCGGATGCAATGCAATGTACAGAAGACGAGAAGACCCAAGATTCTTTTTGTATTACGCATTATCATCCTCATCGTCATAAAGATGAAGAACAATAAAATGATGCTCATGCGATACATCTCCGCTTCAACGAACATGACAGTACATACATTCCAAATAATTTGGTTTCAGTTTGAAACTCGTTATATTGATTACTTGATTTTATGAATTATGGCCACTACTCCAACCAGGAATTTTCATGAAGATTTGTGAATGCAAATGCAATGAAAAATGTGAAATCCTCTGCAAAAATGGAATGTGCTTAATGCTTAACCAGCAAAAGAACTAATTTACATTTTACAAATTATATCCAAGAAACTTATGTTAGCTAGGCTATGTGTACTTTATTTCGGCTTCCAATAAAATTTTCATACCTTCAATAGGAAATTCCACAAGTTCCTTTCTAGGCTTACTGAAACTGATATAAACTAAAACAGGCAGACACTTGTTAAACTGTATCCACTCTCCCGCAAAATGAAACTGATTAACTAGTTACTGGTCTGCTAATTAAGAACAAATCTTTATGAGATTCTTTTATAATAAAAATTACATAAACTTCTCTCATAAATCCACCTCTGCACCAAAAAATAATTTCCCTTTTTTCAAAATCAGTATCGTATTTTTTTTATTTAACCAACTACTTTCAGAAATCACATAGAACAAAATCGTTTCATAATAACTGCGGTTTCTAATCCCTCATCAAACTATAATAGTATGTTATGTGTTCACCTTCACTATTAAACCCAACAATTTGTGACAAAACGCCAGAGCTCCCCCCAAGACGCTGTCACTGGGGATTAGGTATGCGCGTTAGTTGGTATTTGCTGGTTGACAAAAATTGTCAACAGCGGTTTACAAGCATATTCGTGCTTGAGAAATGTTTAGAAGCGACTAAACTCCTTAACCTTACAGTGGGGAAGGCAAGGAAGCGAAAAATATATTTGTAAAAGCAAGCAAAGCGTCTTTACACATTAAATATTATAAGAAGACGCATCATCAGGTTTTTCTATGAGGGAGAGAAGAAGGATTATTATACCAACATCATAAAATGAAAGGATTATTCTCTAGATGCTCACATTCCTTGCATTTTAATCTTTGTGCTGATGCTGCCTTTATAAAAGTATGTGCATATCAGCTTAATTTTACTCCTTATAAGAATGTATGCGACTATGTCTGATTCTTTGATATTTTATTTGGATTTTAGTATTCCGTCCATATTACAAAGGCAAACTTGCCTGCACCATTATTCATCCCCCATCCATCCTCCTAATCCTAACCTAACTGTACAGATAGTAAGTATGTAAGCTTGAGAAGCTCAAGGTTTTTATAATTCTCCTCTGCCACAATCAAATGTATGCAGGTGAAGCTCTTCCATATACATCCTTCTTAATTCAACCTCACCTGTTGCTTCTCTTACCTGGCCTGGTCTGGTGGTGGTGGTGGAGTGGAATTAACTCTTCAACATTAAGTCGCTTATTATACAAGAAGGGTACAAGCAACTTCTTGAAGGCAGACCAAGACGATAAGACCAGCATTATTCATTCTGAAAGAATTTTCAATGATCTCGGCTTCCTCCACTCTACCACTTGGCTTGGCGTTGGCTACTATGTCTCTCTCTGTATGTATTACGTATGCATGAGACGAATGCAACAAAACAAGTTCAACAATGTCCGTGTCGGTTATATTGTTGCTTCGTTTCAAAGGGTGGAGGTGGTACAACTACAACCCACCTTTGCTGTCCCACCACCACCATTACCATTACCATACCACAAAAAAGTGTACAGGACAAGTTAGCTTATTTGAGAATGTAGCAGGTTTAAAGGTAACAATGGAATGATGGCTGCGGATGTATGTAATGTTACTGACAATGAATGTAGATGTTTTATTTACAGCAGTTTTGTTTTCTATTTTTTTTCCTTCTACACAAAATGATTTCTTACGAGATAAATATTCAAGGGGAAGAAACTGGCTGGACTCTGTAGAATTGACCATTTTAATATTATGGTGGCTTGGCCTGTCTTGCCTGGCTTAGCTGTAACTTATGCAGTTGATCTTAACAATGATTTCACTTGATTGTTAATTCCACCCTTCCAATATTTCATTGAGCCTTATCTAATGCTAAAAATATTTAGTATTCATATGCAAATGTGGATTGGATTAAGGAGCAAATAATAAGTATTGCGTCTTGGATTGGCCTGACTTGGCTTTGACTTGACTTGCCCGAGACCCACAATCAAAATCAGTGAAATTTCCATTGGTCAGTTCATCCTTGCTCATGGCATGATATAAATATTTAAATCCTTATCATATCATCCTAGCAAAATATTACTTAAATCTACCTATCTATTTGTAAGTCAACTGAAATGACGCAAATGAAGAGAAACGTCGTCTATAGCCTTACACGATTTTAGCAGGGGAAAAAGATGTTGTTTTAGGCACTTCATAAAGGTTTATTACAGGAGCTGGTGGTGCAATAACAGGTGAATTTGACTGAACAGGTAGGTAAAGTTATAATGCCTACGTCCAATGGTCCAATGTCTGCCTTTAAGGTAAAGGCTGGCGTATGCCTCTGAACATTAAATGTTGACTAGAAGGCAACAAAAGTCACTTTTACAGTGAACCTCGACAAAAACCCAATTCATTCCATTGTATAAAATAAAATAAATTCGAAGTAGATTCTTTCATGGCATGGCTGACTCTTCTCTTCGTAACTGGTCCTCTTATACTTTAATCTCATTTCATATCATACATAACATAACACCCCAACTGCCTCAAGAGTGTCAAATATGTAATATAACATAGATATTCTAGGTGAAAACCGGTATTTTTATATTTTTTTCCTTATTGCAATAAGCTTATTTTATTAATTACTTAAAAGGACTTTGACAGTGGAGCTGATTGTGAGTCAAATTCAGGTGTTATGCTGATAAAAATATACCTATGCTTATGGCCATATTTGGCATTGTAAAAAATAAGCCGTATTTAATTACATTAAAATTGCTTTTATAGAATAAACAATATTTGACTTTTTCAAAAATAAATGTATATCCCCTTACGAAATCCTCCTCCAAAATGGGAATCCTGTTGGTACAGGGAAATGGGTGGGGGTGCCCAGTTGGGCTTCACTTGTTGTCCTATCATTTTTACTTTCTCTTTGGACGAATCACCATCCACCATCTTATCGCAGGAGAGTCACATTCAATTCAATCAGCCAATATTAGGAAGGTGCCTAAGAAGCCCAGGCACCCCAAACTTCACACTAATTTTCAACGCTCCCTCACCCCACACACTTGTCAACTGATATTACTAAATAGCCAAATGGGTATATTTTTTCACTGATAATGCCAGAAACGTGATATTATTATGAATACTTAAATGGAAATACTTTAAAAACCGTTCACATTTCCCTATTATAGCTAAAATCTGACCAGACCACAGAAACAATTATGAATTTACCAACAATTCTCTTGCAAAATATTTCCTAGATCTGAAATTTTTTTCCTGAGAAAAAGAAACGGGGAAATACATCATAATCCTTCAGCGGTCAACTAAATTCTAAAATTCAAGTTGATATAGGCTGCAAAGTGATTTAATTTCATTTGCTCCTTCCTTGAGCTAACACGTTTGAAGGTTTTGCACATTGCACAAGTCTTATTAAGACTTTTGAATTTTTTTTTGAAAATGATACAAGAATGCCAGCAAGTGGCTTAAATCCCTATAAACATTAGGTACGGTATTATAGCAGAGGCATAACAAAACCGCACATGTTCCAGCCACTGAACACTACCATCAAGATTATGCAACATTATCTCCCCCCATTCATATCCCTTACATCATGCCATGCCAATACAATAGGAAACTTTATGATACGATATGATATAATTTTACCCTTTCATAATGCTTATCAAACTGAGATTCTTCATATCTTCATTTTAAGATCGTATTTATCAGTTAAAGCCAAACAATGGGCTGTGGTTTGGTTTGGGTTAGGATATAGCATTGCATACGAACCTACCACCACCATTGTTAGCAATTGGCACCCATGTACGCTCTCGAGCTTCAAGAAAGATAGTTACATTCTTGTAGCAAAAAGTATCTTTGAGGAAAAAACCTAATTTAGATAGGTAGACTTTTTCAGCGTTTCTATCTAATTGCAAGGTAAATTGGGAGGATTGTGCTGTTATGCCATAAAATGAAAGGTTGCAGGATTTTTATACTTCCTTTGTCAGTCAGTCAGAGTGGTAGCTAAAATATTTTATATGGGTAGTTTTGGTAGGACCATTCATTCATTATCATTATATTATGATTTTATTACGTACAACAGCCCACCATTATTACATGGATATAGGCGTCATGCAATTCTCGCATCCCGTAATGAACTTCCACTTTGTTTCAAACACCCAAAATGACGTGTAAAAAGTAATGACTGCGTCTGCAACAAACTATGAAACTGAATGCGAAGGTCAGAAATTTAAAATGCATATTATAGTTATAAAAAATATCAAATTATTATGTATTTTACTGACATCATATTTTGATAATTTGTATCTTTGTTTTGTTCGAAATATGGAGTTTTTATTTAGGATGTTTTTATGTGTCACATGCACGATGCTATAAAACATTCACTTTGACTTAAGGGTGGCATGTAAATTAGATGTTCCGTGGAATAGTACGGATTGACAATAACTAAAATTGATAATATGGACGCGACTTCAAAATTATCGATGTTGACAAATTATTTCATATCTGGCTTTCGTTGAACCAGCATCCACCATGGCTTTCTCTTCATACTCGATTTTGTTTGTCACCTTTTCAATCCTAGTTCATTTCCACAATGTGGAATCATTCGGGGAGAGAAATGACATTTTTTCTCAAGATCTTTTAAAAATAGAGTCGAATGCTAATCCAAACGTCATTTTAACCTACAAACCTCCTACTAAACAACGACAGACACTTCCGAATAATCACGCTTGGGGCACATTGCAACGCAATCCCAGAAATCGAGTACCTGACAAGCCAAATTACTTTCAGTTAAGTAATAAAACGGATATCGGCTTGCAACTTGGGACTGACTATTTCGAAGTGGAAGTCAACGTAATAATAGACTCAAAATTGTACGAAAGCATCAACATTAACGAGAAATTTGATGTAATCCAGTACATCAGCATATTCTTCAATGGTGTAAATCACATCTATACGAAAAGCCACCCTTTCGACCCTCACTTTCCCAAAGTAGTTGTCAAAGTGGTGGACATTACCAAATTAGAAGACGTGATAAAGGAAGCCGATCTTTTTAAGAAGCCCGATGATGAAAATGACCCCGACATCATTGACATCCAGCAAGTTCTTAAAAGGCTAAGGAAATCAATGAAAAATAGCAAGTATGACAAATACGATCACATCATGTTGCTCACTGGGAGGGACCTATACCGGAAAAAGGACAATGGACCATATCAGCCCGACGTACTTGGAGCGGCATATCTTGGCGGGGCATGCAAGAAATCCACCGATGGGAAGAACGCCTCCAAATCAGTCTCAGTTGTTGAAGACG
>JAQIXQ010000058.1:0-72669 GCA_034700485.1 Pseudosinella alba
CTAGTTTAAA
The DNA here is from genome assembly GCA_034700485.1 of Pseudosinella alba. Classification (NCBI taxonomy): domain Eukaryota; kingdom Metazoa; phylum Arthropoda; class Collembola; order Entomobryomorpha; family Entomobryidae; genus Pseudosinella; species Pseudosinella alba. The sequence goes on from JAQIXQ010000058.1 coordinate 11, forward strand.
AAGATGCATCTAGCTGAAAAGCTCCTTACGGAGATGCTAGCTCTGATAGAAATAAATAAATAAATATATTTTTGGTAATTTATGTTATGTAATTGTGAGTAAGAAACATGTTTTCCGTACTTTAGCTGTAATATTTTACATAATTATGCAATGCATTTAACAATCTTCCATCCCTTGCATGATGTCTTACTATCTCACTCAAAAATACAATAATCCCTGCAATAATGAGACTTCCAAACAGAATCCAAACAATGATCAAGTCCTCTACGGAGATGGAGTTCTCCTGCTCATCCCTAACTAAAACACTTTGATAAGATGTGAACCACCCCATGGGAGTATACTTGGATGCAATCTGACCAGCCAAGGAGAACAAGCTCCACTGATAATTCAGCCCAGCTAATTCATTATAGTTGTGTAATGTCTCCGATTGAAATGCCAGTTCATGATAGTACCGATGAAAGGAGTAGATTCCGGACTGTTCCAAGGACCCAAGAAAGAACTGGACATATCCCAGTAAAATATTATTCATGGGGATAGACCACACCTCCATGCTGGAAAATCGGAGGAACTCCTTGTTCTCGATGACCTTATACCCTCCATGCAACATAAGGAGGGCTTTGGCATACATCATGGAGGCTGTTCCACTTTGGCCAATCATATCATAACACAGCGCAAACCTTTCCCAGCGCCTGCACGGATTCTCATTGAAATATGAATGCTTTACGGATCCCCGCACGCAAGGACTCACGTCAACATCCGAAGTGCTTTCGAACGAGTTCTGGATGAATTGATGGGTGGTGTTGACGGAAAACACCCCAGTGATCCACAATTTCTCATTAATCTTCTCAATCAACTTGTCAAACTTTATATCTCGGTCCGATCCGGCCTTTTCATTAACCCTTGCATGAGTATGCAGGAGCCAGAGAGCGTTATAGCCCATGAGGAGAGGCACGTCATTCCTGGAAACAAGTTCCGAGAAGGACTTTGGCAAGTCCTGCGGGGGTGGCTCCATTGTCATGAAAGTGTACACGGAGGATGTATAAGCATTTCTTAAGAGGAAAGTGGTAAACAGCCAGATAAGGAGGAGATGAGCATTCTTCCAGTTTCGTTTGATTTGACTAATATCCTCTCCCTGTTCGATGACGGTGGCATAGATCCAGAAATATGCCTGGGGCCCCACCCCAGTCTTCTTGAGAATGAAGCCCAGGGACACCCAAGTCAGGAGAAAGATCAGCCACTGGGACATGGTGAAGGGCATCAAAAGCATGAGCATTTTCTCACTATTTATGCTTTTCCCATCCTTCCTGTTCTCGACAAAGAGGGAATATCGGACACCGTTTGGAATCACCCCATATGGGAGATAAATGACATCGTCAACGCCAAAGGTCGGTTGTAGTATTGTCAGATCTATGTAGCGAAAGGCTAACTTGCACAGCCCAAATGTGCAATTTGTTGCAGACTCCATTATTTGCAGGAGGCAGCCAACATGGTGCGGTTCTGTATCGTCCTTGGGGAATCTTCCATAAGCGCAAGTAGGAGTCTGTCGGTTGTCCACAGTTGGGTCTATGGATAAAAAGGAGTTAAAATGGGGTAATGAAAGGAAACTTCTGAGATCTTCCAATTTGGTCAAATGAACCCATGCAAGATGAAATTCTGTTTGATTATCGGATATGGAATTGGACTTGGAGGAAATCAATTCTTCTCCGATGACTTTTTTACAAGAAAAGCAACTTGTAAATATTTCCGACTTTAATTCATTCAACACGATTATTTTTGAGGTGGTGGATTCCAGAATTGGAAGTAAGTAATAATACTTTTTCAGAGGTTGCAAGTATTCCGGAGGCTGAATCGAAATGGGAAGGAGAAGGTGGTTATTGAATCCGCTTCTAAGTTTGTATTTGGACAGGTTTTCTCCACTCGTAATATGATACGTGGGACGATCTCCGGTTCCAGAAGATTTATTCACGCTGAGTAATTGTACAGAGCAAACTGGGATGTAATGTAGGTTCCAAAATAGTTTTGTGTATGTTTCAAAGTCTCTGCTGAACCCTACTCCAGTAGGCCCTGTGGTTTGGTTAAGGTAGATAGTTTCTATAAATTGATACGAGACCACTGGTTCCAGAGCTGTTTGAAGTAAAATGCATTCATGGCTTCCGGAATTGATGGCACAGTATTCAAGCAGACTTTCGTGCAAATCTAGCCAATTGTCGGGCATGTGAAATAGATGAATTGTGCAGTTTTGAAATAATTTGAAGGTGCTGGTCCAATACTTGTTGAATTTGTTCTCGCCATACTGAACATTTTGGATGATCTCGGAGGGATAGGCATATCCTCCGAGTGGGAAGAAATTTATTGGAAATATAATGAGGGGAAATGCCAATGATTTAAAGAACCTTTTTAATTCCATATTTTGGCCTGCTATTGGAGATTGTGAAAATGCTCTAGAGAATAAAGTTTGTGCGTATTTTTCCTATGGATGAACTAGAATAAATTGATTTTTGATGCTATTGGGAGTCCAAACCAATTGCTCAGTTACATGTTAAGAAATAACAAGCGAACAATGATGTACTTACTAATATTTCAACCGTCTAATTGTAAGCCTATTTACTCATAATTTTACAATTCTTACGTACAGCTCATTTCAAATAATTTTAAGTAAATGAAACCATTGAAATTTAAATTCTATAATACTATGCACTCCAGCCTGTACAAATATGGTTAGTCTCGCCAAGTTAGATAAGCCTATTATAAATTTCCTTTCTACCAATTTACGCAAGTTATTTCAAGTGCAGTGTAAACTAAAATATTACTGTAATGTAACGTTTACCAAATAAAATAAACTTATAAAAACATTTCGAATGCGTTCTCATGAAAAATACATTGGTACACTCAATTGGTATGCACGTATAGTGTGAATCCATCAGTTGTATACGTACAAAATAATTATCAAGAGATTAAGCGTTAATCAATTGACAATATTTGTCCATCGAAAACAAAAGTTATTTTGAATACATTCTCGTAATCGTAATTTCAAACTAGATCCTTTGGCAATATTTCCGTTATAATCCCTTTGCCCCAAAAATTCAGATTGATAGATAGTTCCGCAGGACTTCGGGAATGAGTTGGTGAATAATTTGGCTAATAAGATTGAGTATTTCAGTAGAAAATGCAATATTCCGTGTTTCATCTCTGGGTTACGTACATGCAACAAGGTATAGGATATCCTATACCTTGTTCTTATAGAATGGGTTACGTATTACGTCAAGGTTGCGTCTCATAATTTAAACTAAACTGAATAGGTACCTGAATTTTAAGTATGCAGTGAAAATAAAATATGTCCAATTTTGCGGAGTATACATTTTTACAGCCAGGTTCCTGCTAAAAGCACATGAATACATGTACATATCAAACCAATTCGGCCCAAACCCTTTCGACCCAATTTCATTCTGAAGAACCTCAAATAATCATATCTCTGTTTAGACAGTTGTCAAATCAAGTGTAAAGAAAGAGGGGAAACCATGCATTACCTATGTCAACACAGACAGACGAAGATTAGAATTTGCTGGATTTAATCGTGAATTGCAATAAAGTCCTTTTTGCGAAAGTAAAACGTATTTTTCTCTAAAGTGGAAATAGCATGATTTATCACACAGTCTGTCGGTGCTGCTGTCAATTGTAAATCCAATAAAGATTTTAACTTAAGTATTCATCAAATTTTAATGTGTAAACATGTCTAACCTTTGGAAAAAGGGGGCCCCGGATTCCGGGGGGATTAATTCCAATCCCTCGCGATCGGTTTTAATCTTGAACGCTATCGCACACTACTTAGAAAATATATTTCGAGCATTGCAAGAATAACTGATATACTATTCCCTATCAACTTGCTAACAATGGTTTGGAAAGGATTCCTCTTCAAAGCCACCACTGTAGTGTTATCATTTTTGTCCATTTATATTTGGATGTTTGCCCATGAAACAAATTCATATCATCACAACTGTAACTCACATTATAAGTTTCACCAGAGAAGTAACATTCACACGGTCAAACAACTACCAAAATTACAACTGGAGCAAACCGACTGGCAGGAGGTAAACGAGACAGAGTACCATTTCAACATCTATTCAGCATTTCACATCATTGGCCGCCTGCCCGCCGAAGTATTGGTCATTGGAACAGCAAAAACCTTCACAAATCATAAAATATTCTGCAGGCTTTACTTCAACAAGGGCGATGGCTACAGCCAAATGGAGAGTAATTCCACCACAGTCCCTCCAAACTACATTCAGTTCCCCGGAACAATCCAAACCATGAGGGAGCATTATTTCAAGCCTTATTCCGGTGTCTTCGTTCACTGCCGGTTCTCAGGGAGCGTGAAACCGGAAGTGGTTTCTATTCTCTTGCCAAAGCAGACTGAGCCTACAAATATGATTAGGATCCAGAACAGGGATGATTTGCCAATGGTGGAAGCGGATCAATATGAGTATAAATTTTCAGTTTGTGTTCCTCCAACCCACAAGTACAATGAGACTTTGCGTCTTATCGAATGGATTGAGTTCTACAAGATGATGGGGGTGCAGCAATTCACCTTGTACAATGTGAGCATTGGCCCAGAGTCAAGTTGCATTTTGCATGACCTAATGGATGGAAGTGATGCCTTGATCAAGATGAACGTTTTCCCTGGCACAAAAATCCTCTCAAGAGCAAAAAATTAATTAGAACTGGATCTGAGAACTGTCCAGAGTGTGCCCTTTCTGCTGGGAGCAATGACTGCCTGTTCCGTCATCGCGGGGTCAGCAAATATATGGTCTTCGTGGATCTGGATGAGTTCATAATGTTGAGGGAAAATACTTTGGGAAACTATTCCCAGTTGATTGACTATCTTGTTGGGACGAATCATAACCGGAACACGGGTCAGTATCTGTTTAGAAATGGATTCTTCGTTTCTTCCCGCTACGATGACCCCCTTGCTACGCCGGTGCTCCGGCTTTCGGGAGGATACTTGGAAATACAAAGTTTGTAAGAGGTCCTTTTTGATGAGGAAGGTGTGGAGGGAGAAAGAATTTCAGTCATATAACCGAGCTACCAAGTATATTATCAAACCGGAAGGGGTAATTCAAATGGGGACTCATCATGTCCATGCCTCGGAGCCCAACTACCTCACTTTGAATGTATCCGAAGATACGGCGTACTCTCGTCATTACCGTAATCACGTTTACCATTCCAGCCCTGATACTGTGATTGATAGAGTTCCACTGGACCTTGGAAATGAGTTGGTGAATAATATTGCGAGTAAAATAGAATATTTTAGTAAAAAATGTAATATTTCGAGTTGGTTATGATGAATACTAAATCGCACCACTCCCACGGTATGAATTACTGTAAAACTTGCGTCTATAATATTTGACATAGTGTAACGAAAAATAAAATATGTAGGTATACCTTTCTAGAGTAAGTGCTCTTATTAAAAGAACGCCCGTTTATGTATCATAGTATTATCGACAGTGAAAAACAACGATGGATAAGGATTCTCCTTTAAATTATAAATACTGAAATTTCCTAATATATTTCTTACATAATTCATGAATAATTGTATGCAAACAGTAGTTGACAACATTGCACAGTTTTAATTCAGCAGAAATTGCGAATCGTCCTCGCAATTTTTAATGCAAGGCATCAGTAATATTCTTCTGAACTTGGAAATTGGAATGGAAGTATCCATTTGATAACGTTAGAAATAGATAAATTTACTCATTTACCCACTGTGCTTTCACATTAGTCCCGGCCAGAATTCAGGCAGAACTGATTCATGCCCAACAAAAGTAAAAGTAGGTATCTTTATCTTCAGGTTTGGTTGGGCATTTTAAACGATTAATACAGCAACACTAGAAAATAAGTAAGTTATTAGAATTAAAACGAATAATATTATTATTCGTTAAATTCTGATTGTACTGCAAAGATTTGTTTAATCAGTTGGCTTTCAGGCGAATCTAGCACAGGAAACCATATTTACCGATCAAAACGGATGGTTTTATACTGCGATGAGTTGGTAAATTATTTAGGTAGAGCTTATAGGTACGTCACTTAGGTAGTTCACTCCGTTCGCTATTCAACCAAAAAATTTTAACTACCTATTCCACACAATTTTAGTACCTACGCAAAATATCGTTTAATTAAATTACTACTGTAATTGAAGGGCGCTCTCCCGGGAACTAAAAAAAAATCAATTTCAGCTAAGCAATTAAAGTTGCCCATTTGCTACACATGATTTGGAAGTATTCATTCCTCAATGTAATGGTAGCACTGTCAATATTTCTAATGTGCATCTATACTTGGATATTTTCCCAGGAAAGGAATTTGCAAGACCTTCCCTCACTCCTTCGTCATTACCATCGGACAATGGACATAACATATGAGCCACAGCGATATCCCAAACCAGAATTAGGGGAAACCGACTGGCAAGAGGTTGACGGGACGGAGTATCATTTCAGCATCTACTCAGCATATCATATCATTGGCCGCTTGCCAGCCGAAGTATTGGTCATTGGCACAGCAAGAAGCTTCAATCATGAACAAATAGTCTGTCGGATTTACTTCAATGACGATGATGTTGGCTACCACCAAGTGGATCCGTCGGGACTCTTTCCAAAATACATTCAGATTACAGGAATGATCGAAACAATGGAGGAAAGTTGGAACCTGGCTTATGCTGGAGTCTTCATTCACTGCCCATTCTTAGGAAATATGAGACTGGAAGCGGTTTCCATTCTCTTACCTAATCAAAGCGAACCATCAAATATGATTAGGATTCAGAACAGGGATGATTTGAAGATGGTGGGAGCGGATCAATATGACTATAAATTTTCACTTTGTGTTCTCCCCAGTTTTGGATACAATGAAACTTTACGGCTCATCGAATGGATTGAATTTTACAAATTAATGGGAGTGGAGCAAATTACCTTATATAACGTCAGCATTGGTCCAGACGCAAGCTGCAGTTTGCATGACCTGAGGGAAGGAAGTGATCCCTTGCTCAAGTTGAATGTTTTCCATTGGCATAAACACCCAATCCAGGGAAAAACATTAATTAGATCTGGCGCTTGCCCGGAGTGTGCCCTTTCTGCTGGGAGCAATGACTGTTTGTACAGGCATCGAGGGAGCTCGAAATATATGATCTTCCTGGATCTGGACGAGTTTATAATGCCGCGGGAAAATTTTGCGAAAAATTATTCCCAGTTGATTGACTATCTTGATGCCGCAAATCCCGACCAGAACTTTGGTCATTATCTGTTCAGGAGGGGATTCTTTACTGCCAACGCCCTGTTGATCCCATGTTCCTGGAGAGTTGTTCCGGCTTTCAAAAGGATCCTTTGAAATACAACGTTTGCCAGCGGGTCCTCATGATGTCAAAGTCGTGGAGGGAGAAAGAATTCCAGCCATACTACCGGAGAACAAAATATATTTTCTTGCCTGAGGCTGTCAACCAAACGGGAACTCATTATGCAAACGTGCTGGAGCCGGGTTACGCCACTTTGATTGTGCCAGGAGATATTTGTATATTTATTTTGTATGTTCGAACAGTTGGCTAACAACTGAGGTTACGCAGGAACGGCCAATTACATTTCACTTTACCTTGTGTCAGTAGAAGATTTAAAAGACTGGATTTGGTCAGTTGGTCATCATAGCTAAGAAAATTATCTACCCATATACGTGTTTTATTGTTTATTTTACTACAATCTCTGCTTTATCAATGACTTGCGTCGATGGTCTGAAATAGCAATTGTTGTTTTGGGAGTTTCATAGTTTGACAATAGTTACAATAAACGAATTACCCATTATTGTCATTTATTGCAAACATAATCATTAACATTAACCATTATACGGGTATTATTCTAGATTAATTTTATACAAACAGAATTTACTTCAGAAGGATATATATATATATGGCTCCCGCTGGAAGGTACCCGGGTGTGTCCCTTCTTCCCTAAGAAGTGTTTTCTCGACCAAATTTTTGCGCTGATTACGAATCTGAAGTCCGTTTTTTGTTAGTTCAAATCTAGGGAACGTGACAAAGTAATGTCAAAATATGATATTAAGGGGAAACAAAATGTCACAACTAACTAATTTTTATGCATGCGTAGATTTCGAATCTGAAATTCATTTTTCAAAATAATGCATAGTTTTGGAGATATTTAGTGCAACTTATTCAAAACACGTTGTATCTCCGAAACTATGCATTATTTTGAACAATGGATTTCAGATTCAAAATCTACGCATAAAAATTAGTTAGTTTTGATATTTTGACTTTCAACAAATTCACATTTTGGAAACACGTGTTAAGCTTTTATGGGGATTTTCTATTTTGCTCAGATTTGCGACTAATAAAAAACGGACTTCAGATTCGTAATCAGCGCACAAAATTAGTCTAGAAAACACTTATTTTTCTTTTATATAGGGAAGAATGGACACACCCATGAAGTAGGGCAGATGAAATTCGTATCGTGCATAATTAACAATAAAAGGTCATGTATTGGCGAGGTGAACTGAGACCAACAAAAAATTGGCATGCTAAATTGAATTATGCATGTTGAATTAAGTTGAATTAAGAAGAACTGATCGAATATTGAATTAAACATTGGATTACAAAAGAAACAGACATTATTCACTGCATTTTATTTTACTTCCGCTTTTTCCCCTGTAAATCTTTCTCCCATTTAGAGTCAAAGACCCTCATTGGAAAACCATATATTTATGTATTTCATTTCATGAGCAATGTAACTCCAGTAAATAAATCTCATCGATCGTGAGCACAAATATTGAGTTTAAAGATCTGCTTACACAGTTGGGTGGTACTAGTAACTGTGAGGTAAAACAGGAACGATCAATAAGCACATTGTTAGTTACATCAACACGGAAGATGTTTGCAATTGTTGGATTTCATGACTTTTCAGAGTATCTACGCAAGAAAAAACCCAACATAGTTTACCAATTTAATTTGGTAATCATATTCCAACTTTCGAAACGAATTGGAACGTTTGGTTTTACTTGGCATCATTTTTTAAAATCATTTTGTCAAAATGGTTTCGAAACCATTACTCCTCCACGCAATGATAGCACTGTCCATATTCTCATTATTCAACTACATTTGGCTATTTCCCCAAGCAGGCACCTTTAACTCACTTCTCTTTAAGTTTCACCAGAAAATTAACATAATGGTTAACAAAGGACCAGAATTCCACCAAGAGCAAACCGACTGGCAAGAAGTTAACGGGACAGAGTATCATTTCAATATCTACTCAGCTTATCACATCATTGGTCGCAACCCCGCCGAGGTGCTGGTCATCGGGACAGCAAGAACCTTTACAACTGAAAAAATCTTCTGTCGAATTTATTTTGACGATGATTGCTACAACCAAATGGAGGGTAATCAAATAGTCCCTCCAAACTACATTCAGTTCCCCGGCACAATAGAAACAATGGGGGAGAACTGGAACTATACTTATGCCGGAGTTTTTGGTCACTGTCCGTTCTCAGGCAATATGAAACCGGAAGCTGTTTCCATTCTCCTGCACAACCAAACCGAACCATCAAATATGATTAGGATCCAAAGCCAGAATGATTTGAAAATGACGGTGGCGGATAAATACGATTTCAAGTTTTCACTCTGTGTCCATCCTATTTACAAGTTCAATGAAACTTTACGGCTCATCGAATGGATTGAATTTTACAAATTGATGGGGGTGGAGCAAATCACCTTGTATAATGTGAGCATTGGTCCGGATGCAAGTTGTATTTTGCATGACTTAATGGAAGGAAGTGATCCACTGATTAAAATGAATGTTTTTCCCTGGCATAAAAATCCAATCAAGAATCTCAGCTTAATCCGTAGCGGAAAATGTGCGGAATGTGCCCTTTCCGCTGGGAGTAATGACTGCTTGTATCGACATCGTGGGATCTCCAAATATATGGCGTTCCTGGACCTCGACGAGTTTATAATGCCGAGGGAAAATATTGCAACCAATTACTCCCAGTTGATCGACTATCTTGTGCCGCAAATGCCGACCAGAGCATTGGTCATTACTTATTCAGAAATGGGTTCTTTATTCGCCAACGGCCTAATGATCCCATGTTACTGGAGAGATGTTCCGGCTTTCAGAAGGACCCTACGAAATATAAAGTTTGCCGGGAGTCCCTTATGATGACAAAGGTGTTTAGGGAGAAAGTACTGCAATCATACAGCCACAGCACTAAATATATTATCAAGCCGGAAGCTGTGAAGCAAGCAGGAACCCATCTCGCTAATATTTTGGAGCCTGGCTATACCACTTTGAATGTACCCGAAAATATTGCTTTCTCCCGTCATTACCGCTATTACGTCTATGGTCTTGCAATTGAAACGGAAAGAATTCCACAGGAGTTTGGGAATGCGTTGGTGAATAATGTCGCGAATAAAATCGAGTATTTCAGTAGAAAATGTAACATTCCGGGTTGGTCAGCATAGCATAATCAAGAAATTTATTCATATAGTACCTATTTTTTTTAAAAAATAATTTTTCAATTATTAAAATACATTTACTGTACATATATTTTAAGTGATCCATCCAGGGGAAAGCACGTATTACAAGTTACTGTTATTTAGATTAAATTCCTGATAAAAAGGTACTCATTTGTTGATATATTTGTAACTGACGCGACTCTACATTAAGCTGCTGTGATGAAAGCATACATTTGTATTTCCCAATTCACAAATAATTAACTATTGGAATTCAATTTCAGGGGGGATAAATTCATTTCCAATTAGTGGGCAGAGTTCATATTTTATAAATATCATATTACCTTTTCTACTTAAGGCATACAAGTACCGTCATACCTCACCTTCATCACTTTTCATTTTGTGACATTTTTAGTATAGTCAAGGTCAAAGATTCGAAGCTAGTGACTAAAAACAATATTACGCGATTGTCCATTGACATTAGTCATAGTCATGAGAAAAGGAGTATCTAATTGAGCACAATTTTACTGATTCCATACTTAAGTGACTCATCTTAGTCAATCCAATTAAGTGCTGATAAGCATATACAATAGGGCATTGATGAAATGTACAAGCATTGGACGTCGGAGACTGAACAGTAGTCCTGTTTTAGTTATTGATTGACGCCAATCTTGATGATTGACGTTGATTGTACCTTTAAAAGTCATTATATTCATTGATTTATAAGATGTGTCAATTAATGGGAACTGGTCAGATTTATTTAAGCTTCTCCAACGGACGGAAGTAAGGTTCCAGGGAAGAAGTGTCCTTCAACAGTATTTATTTCTCGAAGTAATTAATAAACATGAGTCGTATATCTTTATTTATTTCCACTTTGGTGCTTATTATACCATTTTTAGCAAATGGGCAGTTCCCAACCCAAAATGACAACTTGGCCCTACTCAAACGTTTAAATATCTCGGGCAATCCATACGCTCATTTTTTGAGTGATGATATACCCACAGATATGAAGGCCAAGTGGATGGCCAAGGCCACTATTCCATTTCACGTTCAAGCACTCTTTGACCTTTTTAATCAAGCCGAGGCAAATGGGACGTTGGATCTATTCGCCCAAGAAATGTTTGAAGGTGTGAGCAGCGAGGATTGTAAAGGGCACGTTTTGGAGTGGATTCAAAGGTTCAATCCCCTGAGGGGCTTGAGATGGACTACTGAAAAGGATCAATGGGCTGCACATAGTAAAAATGATACAAAAAATCCTCTTTGGGGCACATTAAGACTCATAGTATATTAATGAATTTATTAACATTTGGAAATAACCAATGATATTCCAACAGTGGTCGACGCATGGGGCAAGCTACCAGAAGAGATCCTAACGGGTCATATCAATTCTTACGGAGATTTTGATGAGTGCGTCCAGGTGAAAGCCAGAAATGTTGACGTGCTCAACACAAGGTTTCCAGACATATCCAGGGACTTCGAAGGAAGCTACTGCACCTCTCTAATCCTGGACTATGGCTCGGCAATGGGTTTGGCGGGAAGGTTTCCGCCTCCTGGGGACACTGATGAACCCCAAATTAACTCGCCAATGCCGAGCGGAAATGGTACATCTGCAATTGGCACGCGGACAGCCTTGCCAGTCGATGAGGCTCTGGTAAGCTAAGAATGCTAAACACAAGTTACCCATTTAAAATTACCAGAAATTATCAATGGAAATCAATCTATCAGACGTACTTATTTATGATGGATTCTGAATTTTCACCAGATGAAAATCCTCACCCAAGAAATAAGCATGGTCATGAAGCGCCCCTCCACTTCATCTTGCATGCCCAATTCCTGCTCCTTGGTGGATGTCCAAAATATCCTTGTGAACTCTGTGGGCAGGATGTACTCCCTCCTTGGAGAGCAGGCTGACATCACCAAACTCCCTTGGCCGGTGACGGTAAACTGTTCTGTGGAGAAGAAAGCGGATTTGGATGCTCCAGCAATCATTGTTATGAATGGCTAATATTATATAATTACTGAAGTATAATATTAATGCAATATTTTCAGAAAATTTAAACTATTTTACTTCCAGAGTATTACTAGCAATCCTTTTCGGACTCAGTATTGGAACAGGAGTGGTTGACTATTGGCTCAATCACGGAGTTAAGAATGATAAGCGTGTTGAACGAGGAACTGGCTACAAATATTTGATGGCTTTCTCCTTCTATAACAATACGAAGAAATGGCTAAGTACTCGAAAAACTGCGGATGATTTGGGATGCCTGCACGGGATTCGATTCTTCAGTACTGCTTGGGTGGTCTTGGCCCATACATACTTTATGTACTTGTCAGCTCCTCAGTGGAATACCTTTGATTTTAAAACGGTATTTGATTATTTATCGAAGAAAAATCTTAAATTGAGTTCAGGATCTACTATTTAAAATGTGTTTGTAGCTCTGGAAAGATAATTGGACTGTCTTGGCAGTTATCAATGGGACCTATTCCGTGGACTCGTTTTTCGTCATGAGTGGGATGCTGGCTACCTACAACATTCTCAAGGTGTTGGATAAGACCAAAGGAAAATTAAACGTGCCCATGTTTTACCTCCATCGTTTTCTGAGGTGCGTGAAAAATAACTTTTAGCTAATTGCATTAGGTATGCATTTATTTAAGTAGCTAAAATAATTGTAAACATTGTTCATTTTCAGATTGACCCCGACGTACGCGATTTTGGTGGGAATAGCATCCACAATTACCATTTACTGGGGAAGTGGTCCGTTATGGTATACGGTGGAGGAATCAGAGAAAATTTGTAGGAGGAATTGGTGGCTTAATATACTTTACCTGAACAATATCTACAAGTCGGAAGAATCTTGTAATGGGGAAAGTTGGTTAGTGAGTTAGATAATTCTTTATTCAAGTGTTAAAATAGTGGGTTAAAATAAAATAGTTGTAAAAATAGTTATCTAAACTTTTCAAAAAAATATATCTAGGTATTTGGCTGATGACATGCATTTCTACCTACTTTCTCCATTTATCGTTTGGCCGATCTGGAGATGGAGAAAAATTGGCCTTTCAGCCTTAGTCCTGCTTACAGTTCTTTCTTGTATCTCCCCGGCACTTGTTTCCCACTATCAAAATACACCACCGGCAATGATTGTGTCTATCGAGGGAGAGTAAGCTCACTAATTAAATTATTTAACTAAAGACTAAGATTTAACTGACCCGTCAAGAGTATTCCTACGTTAATTTTGTGATTTACAGAAAGCTAATAAACATCAACAAAATCTACTTCCGGCCTTGGACTCGAATCCAGACCTTCCTCGTTGGTGTATGGCTAGGATGGATTCTTCACATAACCAAAGGGAAAAGACTGAATTTGCCAATTTGGGGAGTTGCCGGAGGTTGGCTGGTCAGCACTGGTTTGGCCCTAACCGTCATCTTTGCCATTCATCCATGGTTTGACCCGGCCAATGAAATACCGAAAGTTGCTGGACTCTTCTACGCCGGATTAAGTCGATTCAGTTATGGCGTGGCCTTGGCATGGGTTATCTTTGCATGCGTCAAGGGATATGGAGGGATTGTGAATAGCTTCTTGTCATGGAAGGTGTTCATGCCCCTGGGGAGACTTTGTTTCTGTGTATATTTGCTTTCATTACATTTGCAGCATACCTTTCATGTGGGGCTAAAGGTCCCACTGAAGTATGATACGTATTCCGTGGTGCAAATGTTTTTCGCGCATATGGTCTCCTCCTATTTAGCAGGTTTTGTTGCGACGATGCTTTTTGGTTCATGGTTTTGCAAAAACTTATATTTGAGGGGAAGTAAAAGCTGGGAAGTTATTATTCGGTAAATTCTCATCACTTGTATCAAGCTGAAGTTGGAGAAGCATATACCTATTTATATTTTTATAATAAAAAATGTGAACCAAATGACATGCAAATTCGATATAAATTAATGGATGACTAGAATTATATTATTACCTATTATACATTAAACAATCCTAGTCCGCTGCCATTCAACTGTCAACACATTTCAATATTTTTCGTCACATTTCACGGAAAGGGTTCATTCATTTGCTTGACATTTTACAAGTCCAATGCCCCAACCTGACAACCAACATTTCATATATGCCCGAGTTCATATAGCTCTACCTATTCCTTCTAAAATCCTGCAAGTTACCTTCATTTCATACCACTGATATCAGTCAGTGAGTATGTCTGATTGATGATAAGCATAATATCAATTCTAAACGCATGTTCAATAGCCAAGCTCCAACTTTGTTCATTGTCTATGAAAGCACTTCAGATTTTGATAAATTGAAGTATGAAGTGTAATGGGATACCTGACAGAACCGAATAAGTATACAAAGAAGCTCAATATGAAAATGACAGAAACAATCAGTGTTCTGTTCTGATATTGATAGGTTTTGCCTTTAGACAATACAACCTCGTTTCAGTAAATTCCAGAATAGAAGGACTCAACATTTTTTTTTCAATTTAAACATCAATATGTACTATCCCCGACATGTCCCACTTGAACTGGAACATGGAGATAAATAAGCCCATATTTTCAGAGCTACCTAATTTAGCCAAACGTAGGCATATGATTACCATTACACTTCGAATTGATTAGTCGGAGGAGTAAGATCTTAAAATTAATTAATTGAAATCCTAATAAATCACGTTCAAGATAATAATGAGACGCGTTAAAAGTTTTCGTTTTACTTTTCCTTCATTAGTATTTACAATAGCTTTTCCATTTTTGGTAGAGGCGCAGCTGCATTTATTGCAAAATGAAAACCTAGCTATTCTCAACCGTTTAAATATTTCTGGTAATACATACTCTTCATATTGGAGTGAAGGAATTCCAACTGAAATGAAGGCTAAATGGATGGCCAAAGCAGCAATTCCAGATTACATTCAGGCATTCCTCGACATTTTTCAAGAGAATGAAGCAAATGGAACCTTGGACAAATTCATCACAAATTTATTTGAAGGAGTGAGCAGTGAGGATTGTAAAGGGCATGTTCTGGAATGGGCCCAAAGATTTAATCCCAAGAATAACTTCACGTGGCTGACAGCGAAAGATCAATGGGCTGCTCATAGTAAGGATTAAAAATGACTTTAATTTTGCAATTTAAGTTCACCGGGGGAAATTGAGAAAGCTTGACATTTTTAATTTTCTGCAGTGGTTGACTCATGGGGAAAATTCCCTGCTGAAGGATTTCTCACCGGCCATGTCAGCGCTTATGGAGATTTCGATGAGTGCGTCCAGGTGAAAGCCAGAAATATCGACATCCTGAACAAAAGGTTTCCAGATATATCCAGAAATTTTGAAGGGCAGTACTGCACGAGCAACATCCTTGCATATGGGATGGCAATGGGTGCGCCGATTGGAATCTCTTTCGAAAATGACGATGTTAATGAACAACATCAATTTAGCCCAAACTGGCGATCCGGTAACTTGACAGACGTCATTGGCACGCGGGAAGCGCTTCCAGTGGATGAATTCTTGGTTAGTTTTTAAAAGCATATTTTAGGACGAAATTTTAAAATGATTAAAGATGACAAATAGAATGTTATATCCTAATGCTTTCCTTAAACTGTGAATAGATAAAAATGCTTTTTCAAAAACTGAGCTTAATGATGATCCTGCCTTCCATCGCCACTTGTATGCCAAGTAGCTGCTCCGCAATTGACATTCAAATTATTTACTTGAATGTGATGACGATGGTGTATGCTCCAATCATCGCCGTCAACGAGACACTGGCTTATCTCCTTCCAGCCCCTGTGGGGGTCACTTGTACCGTAGAAAAGAAACCTGATATGGATGCTCCGGTTATCATTGTCTTGTATGTTCGGAACTATTCAATGTACAAGATTAAAAATATATATTCATGATTTAGCCATATTGTCAAAGTCTGGTTTATAATTACCATTTTAGAACCCTTTTGGCTATCCTCCTTGCCCTCAGCATAGGAGCCGGAGTGGTTGACTATTGGCTCAGTCACGGAGCCGAAAAGGGAGCAACCGAACAAGATTTAGCAGTAAAAGAAAAGAAAGCACCTGTCCGAGGTCTAGCCTTCAAATACTTCATGGCTTTCTCCTTCTATACCAATACAAAGAAATGGCTTAGCACAAGAAGGTCACCTGATGACCTAGGATGTCTGCATGGTATTAGGTTCTTCAGCACTGCATGGGTCGTGTTGGGGCACACTTATACCACATTCTCGATGGGACCTCAATGGAATCTTTTGGATTTTAGAAATGTATCTTTAATAATTGTTGCATGACTTCTGTTTGATCCGACAACTGAATATACAAGTTAATATGTGACCGATACTTTTTTATCATTCAGCTCTGGAAAGATTGGACTACCTTGGCAGTCATAAACGGGACCTTCTCTGTGGACACATTTTTCGTCATGAGTGGAATGTTGGTCACCTACGGCACCCTGAAGTTGCTGGACAAAACGAAAGGAAAATTGAACTTGCCCATGTTCTACATTCATCGTATAGTTAGGTATGATTGAAATCGTTTAGTAAATTACCAGCATGACTATGCATTACATTAATTCTTTCAATGCTATACTAATTGCTGACTTTATCTACTAGATTGACTCCCACCTATGCCATTTTGATTGGGATTATGTCAACTCTTACTACATACTTGGGAAATGGACCCATGTGGGGTGGCATAGAGTATGGTGAAAAAAACTGTAGGAAAAATTGGTGGGTTAATCTGCTCTATATAAATAGCATTTACAGGACAGACGAAGTGGTAAATTTTCGGATTTTTCGAAGCATATAATATTTGGGTATGCAATGATTTGATTGTACTTTTTTGAAACACAATTATTTTGTTCCGCTTTCCAGTGCATGGGGGAAGCATGGTATATGGGAAACGATATGTTATTCTACATTCTGTCTCCGTTCATCATTTGGCCGATCTGGAAATGGAGAAAGTTGGGGCTTTCCCTGTTTGTCTTGCTCACAGCCCTTTCTATAGTCACTCCTGGACTTGTGTCCCATTACCAAAATACTGACCCAGCATTCATCGTTCCCCGGGAAGGATTCGAGTAAGTTGTGAGAAAAGTTTAATCGAAGGGTGCAAGACAGGGGTTAGGTTATCTTTAGGGCTGATTTTTTCTCATCTTGCAGATCTGTAATGAACGCACCAAAAATTTATAATCGACCCTGGCCAAGGATTCAGACCTTCTTTGTTGGAATATGGCTTGGATGGATTTTACATATTACTCGAGGGAAACGTGTGAAATTACCGGCTTGGGCTGTTGCAGGGGGTTGGCTGCTGAGCACGGGACTTGTTCTAACCGTCATCTTTGGCATCCATTCCTGGCATAATCCCGAAAATGAAATACGGAAAGTTTCTGGGCTCCTCTATGCCGGGCTAAGCAGATTCTCGTATGCTGTTGGGATATCGTGGGTTATTTTTGCGTGTGTCAAAGGATATGGCGGAAGTGTGAATACCTTTCTATCCTGGAAAGTGTTCATGCCTCTGGGGAGACTATGTTTCTGCGTTTATTTGCTCTCCTTCCACTTTCAGCAAATATTTCATTATGGGCTCAAGGTTCCAATCAAGTATAGTACTTACCACATGATCAACTATTATTTCGCCCATATGGTCATGTCATATTTGGCAGGATTTTTGGCGACGATGCTATTTGAATCCCCGTTCATGGTGCTCCAAAAACTCATATTTGATGGCAAATAAGATAAATTCGATCTATATATGTATACGGCTGCCTAAATAAAGTCTCAAAATGCCAATCGTAAGATTGAGTTTGTAATTACTAAAGATGTGTATATGCGAAGAATGGGTAATTAGTAATTACTAATTACTAATTAGGTATTATTTAAAATACATATTATATGTCTAAGCATATTTTTGTGAATATAAAGTACCTATTTATTTACTTTATTAAAGTCTACATACTAAACTAGTCTCAAATTTCGTACTCTGTCTTCTCGATATCATTAGTTAATTTTATTTTGTTTGGAGGTAATGACAGCAATAATACGAAAGCAAATTAAGCACAGTCGGGTCGGGCTCTCAAAATATCGGTACCACAATGCTTTTAACCCTGGCAGTCATAATCGGCATACCGGTAGTAGATCATCATTCGTCAACATCAACATGACTAATCGTCCACATTTCATCCATTTGATTTGATTCTAACAAAGCTACCAACAAGCACCGGCCGACCTTGGCAATTTAACTTTACCCCGACTACGGCTTTGCACCTCCTCGTTGCAATACAAATGTCAAATGAACTATTTAGGTAAGTACTCTTGAACTATTGTTTGCAATTAAGCAAATTAATTATTTATAATTAGTCATTAAATTTTCCACTTGAACCCAATTTTTTTGCAGGAGCAGCTTACTGTATTATATTGCAGTGAGTTCAAATCAATATCAAAAATATTTTTGAGCCACTTTAACTTTAGTCCCAAAAATGCATACTCCTGCACGTGAACAAAATGGCCTGTGACTCACTAGGTCAGATCGAAACTAAATCAGTTACTTTCATTTATCCACCTCATATTACACATATCATATCATCCCTTGACAGCCAACATTGAAGATATAAATCGATGGTGTCCATCTTATTATTTCCACTGAATGGTCTACTGTTATGTCTCTTGTCATATCATCCGTCTGATAGCTCATACTATTACCAAAACGGTAATTTTTATCGTCTGATTATAGACCTGGCCTGCATATATCTGATAAAAACACATTTTAAATCTTGATATCATCAATCATGGCGATATTGACTACCTAATTGATAGACCAAAGCGCATAATTACAATTACTTAATGTGACCAGACAATGTATATGTTACAAATCTTAGTTCAATGAGTCTATCCCGATTGTAAGCTTTAATGTATGTAATAGATTGCGCATACCACGCTGAACAGACAGTAAATCTCTTTTTTCTGAACAGGCAGTAAATCTCTTTTTTTCTGAACTAGCAGTGGTAATAGTCACATGCTGCAAGTATATTGATGCAAGTTTTAAATAATGACTTTCATTCAGACAAGTACTCCAATTTGGAGAAACCTTGGGAAAAGACACAATTTTTTCTAATGACATGATATCATAAGTCGTTGTTCCCATTCTATAGCTGCATGAATGCTTTTTATCACTGATTGACTCATGGGGAAAGTTTCTTGCAGAGGGATTTTACACCGACTATGTCAGCGCAGCAGGAGTTTTTGATGCGTGCGTCCAGGTGAAAGCCAGAAATATTCACATCCTGAGCAAAATGTTCCCCAATATCCAGAGAAATTTTACAGGGATGCATTGTCCCACTATCTAGTTTGTTGAAAGAATATCAGATAGAGGCAATTCAAAACCCGACTGGCCTTGGCAATTAAATTTACTCTCCGGAC
The DNA here is from genome assembly GCA_034700485.1 of Pseudosinella alba. Taxonomy (NCBI): domain Eukaryota; kingdom Metazoa; phylum Arthropoda; class Collembola; order Entomobryomorpha; family Entomobryidae; genus Pseudosinella; species Pseudosinella alba. Next base: position 19,897 of record JAQIXQ010000058.1, read on the forward strand.
TGACCTACTACTTTCACACTTCGCAATTTAGTTTTGCATTCCCATGCAAATGACTAATGACAGCACATGCTAAAACTCTCAGGTGGCAAATTACGCAAAGCAATGAAATTACTCATTTGTTTTGCAAGCACTTGACTGAGCTTCACTTGAATCATACCTGAACATTGCGTATCAGTCGACTTATTACAATAGTGACGTCCACTGCGTCAAATTAATTTGATCGATAAAACGATCAAACACTCAAAACTTTATTTTGTTTTTGTCATGTTCGCTTTCTCTCGACAATATTATGAATGTTTCACATGACCTGAGTGACCAGAATGAATCGTGACTCATTGTGTAAGTAGCAAAGGATTACACGTAATTTTAATATTTGAGGGTTAATAACTAAACAATCGCGATATGATCTTCCAGTTACTGTAGGTATAAAAAGTCTACGGTGAATTATTTGAGAATACCCCATCTCGCGGGTGTTGCATGGTACCCCAAAATCAATGACTTTTTGTCCAGGGTGATATATCGTCTACTCCTTCACAATGATTTTGGGGCACCATGCACCATCCCGCGAGATGGGGTATTCTCAAATAATTCACCGTAGACTTTTTAAACCTACAGTATCAGTAAACACCGCATGTTACACCCTTCAACCAGTGACAGCTAACATTACCCGTATGTGATATGATTGCGTCCACATCCTCTTATCTATTCTCCTGTAGTACCTAATTTTCCCTATCGCCATGTCCTGTCATTTTGATTATGACTTTTAATAATCTTATCGGTTTTACTCACACGATCAAAGATCAATGTTGCATGCGTTGGATAAAATACTTCAAAATATTGATAATTCCATACAGCATACACTTGGCATGGCATTATTAAAGTGAAATCGACTACCTGGCAAATGTAAAGTGAACAAGGAGGTCTAACAATCCAATATGAATGAATGTGACAATTAATGAATCACAAACCTGACTTCAACGAAGCCCGGATGATGAGCTTTGTCCCATTTGCGTAGACCATTCAGCATTGCCACTTGCACTTTACCATATAATTATAGTTGACTTTCATTCGAGAAAATAAGTACCGCACATGTCCGTAATATGTACTTATGAAACCCGGAATGACTCAACCCTTTCCCAATAAAATGTGTAGTTTTCATCACATGGCCCCACTCAATGTCGGCTTGACTATCGATTAAAGTTCCCGAACAAATCGTATATAAATGGGTAGCCTCGTGAGGTATTAAGCCAAGCATAGGCCGCTGATCAAAGTTACTTTGATTTGATTGTTCGCCTGAGGAAGTTCTCACGACTCGTTTAACTTACCAAAAATAACAAAAATAGTTTGAAGTTAAATATGGGGTCCTATAGTAATTTTAGTTCTCTACTTCTGTCACTAATATTTTTATTAACGAATTCATTTCTGGCAACAGGGCAGCAGCATTTACTGCAAGATGAAAATTTAGCTCTATTTAAAAACTTGAATATTTCTGGCAATCCATACTTGGCATATGTGAGTAATGGACTTTCTACAGAGATGAAGGCCAAGTTGATGGCTAAAGTAACCGTTCCAGATTATGTTCAAGAATTCCTCGACATTTACCAAGTTAAAGAAGCCAATGGGACGGTGGATGAATTCATCGACAATTTATTTAAAGGGGTAAGCAGTGACGATTGCAAGGGACACGTTCTGGAATGGGCTCAAAGATTTCACCCCAAGCATAACTTTACATGGCTGACAGAAAAGGATCAATGGGCTGCTCATAGTAAGGAATAGAAATGAATGATTTTGATAACGCAATTGGGGTAAAATGAGAAACTAAATTAAACGTTATTTTCCTGCAGTGATTGACTCATGGGGAAGGTTTCCTCCCGAGGGATTTCTGACAGGTCATGTCAGCGCGTTAGGAGATTTCGATGAGTGCGTCCAGGTGAAGGCCAGAAATATCGACATTCTGAACAAAAGATTTCCAGACATATCCAGAAACTTTGAAGGAAAATATTGCAGCAGTAACATCCTAGCCTATGGCATGGCATGGGGCGCTGCTCATGGTGAGGATTCGGGAAATGAGTACGATGACGAAGCACCAATAATGCCAAGTTGGGAAAACAGAAACTTGATGGACAATATCGGAACGAGGGAAGCCTTGCCAGTAGATGAATTTCTGGTAAGTTACGTTGTTACTTTAAGACAAGTGCAGCCAAGGGTTCTATGCGAATACTTTAATTAACGCATCTCTTTTACCTGTCAACAGATAAAAATGCTCTTTCAAAAGGTGAGTATGATGATGCTTTTCCCTTCCATTTCTACCTGCATGCCAAGCTCCTGCTCAACAATGGACATTCAAAATATTTATCTGAACGTGATGACAATGGCATATGCACCAATTAACGAGACCCTCACTTTTCTCCTTCCTGCCCCTGTGGTCATGAACTGTGCAGTTGAGAAGAAGCCTGACATGGATGCTCCAGTGATTATTGTCATGTAAGCTTAGTAAATACAAAATTACATTTCTCAACTGAAGATGGACCGATGAAATATTTACTAATTAAATGTCTCTCACAAACAGAATCCTGCTGGCGACCCTCCTTGCCCTTAGCATCGGGTCTGGTGTGGTGGACTATTTTCTCAATCATGGACGGGACGAGAACGAGAAAGCACCTGTCCGAGGTCTAGCCTTCAAATACTTCATCGCTTTCTCCTTCTATACCAATACAAAGAAATGGCTTAGCACCAGAAGGTCACCGGATGACCTAGGTTGTCTGCATGGCATCAGGTTCTTCAGTACTGCATGGGTCGTGTTGGGTCATACTTATACCACATTCATGACTGGACCTCAGTGGAATCTCCTGGATTTTAAATATGTAATGATTTTCAACAGTTCACTTAATTTAGTAACACGAGTTCGTATGTGGACGTATATATTTTATATTAAAACCGAATGACATGATCTCTAACTAATAACAAATTTGTCATTAATTAGGCATGGAAGAACTGGACCATTCTTGCTGTCATATACGGAACATTTTCCGTTGACACCTTCTTCGTTATGAGCGGGATGCTGGCAACTTACAGCATTCTCAAGATGTTGGACAAGACAAAAGGAAAAATCAATTTGCCAATGTTTTACATTCATCGTATAGTCAGGTATTGTTGGGCACCTTTAGTTAATTTTAATTTACTCTTGGTCATTCTTTCACTATTAAACATTACATTTGTATTTCCGCTTCCTTTAGGTTGACACCAACATATGCCATATTGATTGGTATTGCCGCTACCCTCACAGTCTACTTTGGAAATGGTCCCTTTTGGCACGTAATAGAGACAGCAGAACATAACTGCAGGAAAAACTATTGGATAAACTTATTGTACATAAATAACATCCACAAGAGTGAAGAGGCTTGCAATGGCGAGGTATATTTTCTAAACAAACTGGTAGAAACATGCGATTGTCTTTATGAATGAAGTTATTTATTTTATTTTTTTGCGAATTTTTAATCAAAAATTCTAGGCGTGGTATTTAGCTAATGACATGCAGTTCTACATCCTGTCCCCGTTCATCGTTTGGCCTATATGGAAATGGAGAAAGATCGGTCTTCCACTACTTGTCTTGCTCACAGTTCTATCATGCATTTCTCCAGCACTGGTTTCCCACTATCAGAAAACAATGCCAGGATTTATCGGGACCCGGGAGGGAATAGAGTAAGTGGACAGTTCAAGTACATCTTTTGTAGCAAAATATATATAAAATAATTTCCAGGAGGATTTATGTAAAGAGCAAATAATAACAATTTGTTTTTATTTCCCAACAGAGAACTTTTGAATCTTCAAAAAATATATATTCGTCCTTGGACCAGAATCCAGACCTTCCTCGTTGGCGTATGGCTTGGATGGATATTGCACATCACCAGAGGGAAACGTGTGAAGCTGCCAATTTGGGCTGTTGCTGGGGGCTGGCTAGTCAGCGCAGGTCTAGTTTTAACCGTCATATTTGGCATTCACTCTTGGCATGACCCTGCCAATGAAATACCGACAGTTGCTGGAATGTTCTACGCCGGATTGAGTAGATTCACTTATGCCGTGGGGATATCCTGGGTTATCTTTGCATGTGTCAAAGGATATGGCGGAATTGTCAACAGCTTTCTATCCTGGAAAGTGTTCATGCCCCTGGGGAGACTTTGCTTCTGCGTGTATTTGATTTCCATGCATTTGCAACAGATATTTCATTTGGGGCTAAAGGTTCCTATAAAGTATAGTGCGTATACGCAGGTCAACTTGTTTTTTGCGCATATGGTGGCATCCTATTTAGCAGGTTTTCTGGCGACGATGCTTTTTGAATCCCCGTTCATTGTGTTGCAAAAACTTATATTTGAGGGGTAATGAATGTCTAGGATTTAATGTGTTCTAGATGGTTCTCTACAGGGGATTTACTAGTTAGGTACATATTTAAACCAGTCGCATTTGTACAAGTATATGTAATTTTAAGTTGAATGAATGTATTTTTACTTTTTGTAATAAAATTACATTTTTGTTTTACATTTACAAAGAATTCTCCTATTTGACCAACTATAATTGACTTGAACTTTTTCTTGTTATTATTCTTCATTATCATGTCTGTAAAGAAATAAGTAAGTCGAACGCAATCGGTAATCATTTATCATCTTGCCTGCTATCGTGATCTTGATATTGATTGATTCAATGATTACGTATAGTAACGAGCATGTCATTAATCACACGACCAGGGATCAAACTTGTTGAGTGTCAATAAAACATTTAAAATCCCGATAGGATGATTAATTAATATAAATACAATACGCAATTGAAAATTAGAAGCAAATGTGAAAATGACAATGACACTGATAATGTCAACATAATTACACCTGAATTTAAAGAAAGATGATGAGCTATGCACCAATTAAGTACGAACGCAATTCCCAACTTCACATGAGTCGGCATTTGTGGTCTGAATCTCGATTGCCCGCGGATGACTCAATTTTTTCCCGATGAAATGCTAACAAAATGTGCTGTTTCCACCACCTCCCTGTCCCACTCGAGAAAAGGGTATTCACAGGCATCCATATTCAGCATGGTTTGCACTAAAGGCAGTCCCAAATTAGATATTATAAGCCAATTTCCAGGCCGAAACCCACACCTACTTTGACTTTACGACAAGTCTGAGGAAGTTCCCGTCCCGCCACTAACTAGGCGGAAATTATTACTGTAAAAGAAAATATTTATTTTTACTACGTTGCAAATTAAAGATGTGGTTACTTAATTCTGGTTTTCTCATTCCTTCGTTATTAGTTTTAGTAACTAGCCCATTTTGCGTTAACGGTCAACAAAATTTCATGCAAAATAAAAACATAGCCTTACTCAAGCGTTTAAATATTTCTAATAGTCCTTACTCGTCATATTTGAGTAATGGACTTTCTCCGGAAATGACGGCCAAATGGATGGCTAAAGCAACCATTCCAGATTATATTCAGGAATTTCTCGACATTTATCAAGAAAATGAAGCAAATGGAACATTGGACAGATACATCAGTAAATTATTTGAAGGCGTGAGCAGTGAAGATTGCAAGGGACATGTTTTGGAGTGGACTCAAAGATTTCATCCCAAGAATAACTTCACGTGGCTGACTGAAAAGGATCAATGGGCTGCTCACAGTAAGGAATAATAATGAATTTAATTTTATAATTTAAGTTCACCGGGTTAAAAGGGAAAACTTACATTGGCATTTTATTTTCTGCAGTGGTTGACTCATGGGGAAAGTTCCCCGCTGAAGGATTTCTTACCGGCCATGTTAGCGCTTATGGAGATTTCGATGAGTGCGTCCAAGTGAAAGCCAGGAACATAGACATACTCAACAAGAGATTTCCAGATATATCCCGAAACTTTGAAGGAAAATATTGCACTAGCAATTTCCTTGCATATGGAATGATGTCATTGGGTGGAATGGGAATCTCTTCAGAAAGTGGCGAGTTCGAGGCTCAGTCTCAATTAAGGACAAACTGGAAAAATGAAAATTTCACAGATATTATTGGACGGGAGGCTCTGCCAGTGGATGACTTTCTGGTTAACTTTTTACATAACAAATTATTAAACGCAATTTGCATTTGAAATTGTAATTTGGCAATGAATGTTTTATAACTTTACGGGAATTGTCCACAGATAAAGATGTTATTTCAACGGTTGAGCATGATGATGATTTTCCCTTCCATTGCCACATGCATGCCAAGTACCTGCTCAACAATGGATATTCAAGCTATTTACCTGAATGCGATGACGATGGTGTATGCACCTATTAGCGCAATCAACCAAAACCTTACTTTACTTCTCCCAGTCCCGGTGGTCATGAACTGTGCCGTTGAGAAGAAGCCGGATATGGACGCCCCGGTAATCATTGTCATGTAAATTTCGAACAATAGATGTAATTTGATAGCAATCAGCTCATGTTAGGGTTAATGAACCACAAACTAATTTTTAAATTGCTAATTTATTTTAGAATCATAATGGCATCCCTCTTTGCCATCAGCATTGGGAGCGGAGTGGTAGACTATTTTCTCACTCACGGTCGGGATGAGAAAGAGAAAGCACCTGAACGAGGTCAAGCTTACAAATATTTCATGGCTTTCTCCTTCTATACCAACACGAAGAAATGGTTGAGCACAAGAAAGTCCCCGGATGACCTGGGATGCCTTCGTGGTATTCGATTCTTTAGCACGGCTTGGGTCGTGTTGGGACACACTTATATCATATTCATGTCCGGGCCTCAGTGGAATCTCTGGGATTTAAAAAACGTAATAATTTCAGTTTACAGTTTACTAGTAATATTGGCCGTGTCTTTATGTATAGTGTAGAATTGTATCAATTCATATCATTATGCAATTTAGGTTTGGAAAGACTGGACAGTCCTTGCCGTCATCAATGGAACGTTATCCGTGGACACATTTTTCGTCATGAGTGGAATGCTGGCAACCTATAGTATCCTCAAGGTGCTGGACCAGACCAAGGGGAAACTTAATATACCCATGTTTTACATTCACCGCATAATAAGGTATGTCTAGCAACTATTTTAGCTACTTACCAACCTATCCAAATAATATCTAGCTTGGCTGTGTTTGCAGTCGGTATTAACCGACTTACTGATGTGAACATCTACCTTTCCCATGTAGATTGACTCCCACCTATGCCATTTTAGTTGCAATTGCGGCAACGCTAACAACTTATCTTGGCAATGGCCCCTTATGGCATGCGATTGAGGCGGCTGAGCATAATTGTCGGAAGAATTATTATACGAACCTACTTTACATAAATAACATCTACAAGAGTGACGAGGCTTGTAACGGGGAAAGTTGGTACTTAAGTAATGACATGCAGTTCTACATCCTTTCCCCTTTCATCGTTTGGCCGATCTGGAAATGGAGAAAGATTGGACTGTCACTCCTTGCTGTACTCACAGTTCTTTCCATTATCTCGCCCGCACTGGTTTCCCACTATCAAAAGACAATGCCTGGATTTATCGGGACTCGGGAGGGAGAGTAAGTAAAGAGTTAGTTAAAGAAGATAAAAATAGAAACAATTAAAATATTTACGGGGTTGTCCAACAAGACATTTTTCATTTTCTATTTAACAGAGATCTCCTGACCCTTCAGAAAATCTATATTCGACCCTGGACCAGAATCCAGACCTTCCTTGTCGGAGTATGGCTTGGATGGATTTTGCATATTACCAGAGGGAAACGCTTGAAATTACCGATTTGGGCTGTTGCGGGATGCTGGTTGATGAGTACTGGTCTAGTTTTAGCCGTGATCTTTGGCATCCATCCATGGTTTGACCCTGATCACAAAATACCAAAAGTTGCTGGGCTTTTCTATGCCGGCCTAAGCCGATTCACTTGTGCCGTGGGAATATCATGGGTGATCTTTGCATGTGTCAAAGGATATGGCGGAATTGTAAATAGCTTTCTCTCGTGGAAAGTGTTTATGCCATTGGGGCGACTTTGCTTCTGCGTGTATTTGATATCGGCACATTTGCAGCAGATATTTCACCTGGGCCTCAAGGTCCCAATGCAGCATAATACATACACCCAGGTCAACCTGTTTTTTGCACACATGGTGGCATCATATTTGGCAGGATTCATTGCAACTATGTTATTTGGGTCCCCGTTTATGGTATTGCAAAAGCTTATTTTTGAGGGGAAGTGAAAGTTCTCGAACAAGTTTCAAAAAGAGGACTTTTCGAGGAAGTTACCTTAATAATTAAACTTGCAATATTATCTGCATATATATATTTTGTAAACAAAGAAAGCTTGATTTCTATTTTTGTAATAAGTAAAATTTAAAAGTAGGTACTAGGTGTATGAATTCTTGAAATCTTTTAATAAATATATGATTTACTATTTTTGTTTTATTTGCTCGTATTTGGTATTGCCTCATTAAAGAACTCATATTAAGTGGTTCATTACGCAAATGCACTCAAGTGATATCTGAACTTTCGTAAGTATATTTGACATTTCGGATCTCGTCGAATTTGATAAATCAAATGAATCATTCCCAAACTCTTGTGTTCTTACTTGCACAATATATAATTGAAGTAAACTAATTATAATTTGTCATTATTCATCATTCATTATGCTTGAGCTTTGGTCCTGACACTTGCAGCAGTGATAAATGACGTCCAGCAGGGCATTAAAATGACTGGAATAGTTTTATATATACTCATTTTAATGATATGAAAAGTGAGTCATATTATTCATATAAAATTTCACATTGGCATACATTCGAAGATATTGATTAAACAAGTATTGACTGATAAGGACAAAATCTATCTCAAATTTGACTTATTTAGTAACTGATAATAGGTGACAATTTTTTTTTTTGATAATCATAAATTGTTAAACATCAAATCGCTACTGTGTAACATATTTACTTTCATAACTGACATATTCGTTTGATTAGACTTTCTTAAAAATGATAGGCTTGGTTCAAATTTTAAAATTTTCGCCTGGAATATTTCACTATTCCACCTTTCATAAATGTGCGGTAATATTGCCTCGCATTGTCCCTGTCACATTAAATTCATACATGCATGTAATTAGATTAATAATATTCGCTGTTGGTCACTCAAACTCAAGACAATTGCGCTAATAACAATACCTACCAATTCAAATTCGGGCACAAATTGGCTTATCATCACTCACACAAAGCGTTGATAAGCCGCTGGGTGACATCGGTAGACTCATGTCTAATGTGCTTTCCCAACTTTATGATAAACATTCTATTCGGTATTTTATACACCTCGACCTCACCCTATTCCTTCCTTATCAGTCGAATCAATCAACTTCAGCGACAAAGTTGCCGTCAACTTTATTCATCCACAAGACAATTACTAATCATTAACACTGTCTGATCATTTTCATTATACTCTAATAAAGGTCATGAATGGAAGGCAGAGAGATAATGATTGGTTACAAACTAAATATATGCAATGCTTAAAATAAAATACATTCACGATTTGTCAGCCCGTATACTGCGATAGTTAGAACAAATCATTATTATGTTCAAATCTTGGACTAATTATATATTCATACATTTCTTTAATACGCGTGATTCATGCTTGATATATTTTTAAAAATAATGTCATGAAAGCTTTATCGCTTTGAACAGTAGATACTTGAAGGTACTTTATTATTAGTCAGGTTGATTCAGTATTTGGATTTGAGCCCATCAGATTGACAACTTACATGTTTTCCAATTTTGATTGCATAGTCTTTGTCAATTTAAAGGTGTGTCGAGAAAATCTAAGCTGTTCATTTTAAATATTTCCTCACTGGAAAACAAGTTTGGATGAAGTGATCGCTTTACAAAATAAGTCGTTGTAATGTCGACTCGCGCCATTATTCATATTTTACTAATAACTGTCAAGGCCGTATTGGCCTTGACAGTTATTTTCCTATTTTCCTCTACGACCGCCCAAAACTTTAATCAACTTCACAACCTAGTGAATCAGAAACAGTTAAATATTTTTAATTCTCTGGATCAAAATCACTTTTTGACTGATGGACTATTCCCTGAAGAATTCAAGGCGAGATGGATGAACAAATCAATCATCCCGGATCATGTCCAACAGTTTCTGGAAGTGTTACAGCAAAATGAAAGAAATAATACATTCATTGATCAATTATTTGAAGGGGTGAGCAATGACGATTGCAAAGGCCACTTTCTGGAATTGGTCCAAAGATTCAATCCCCTCAGGGGGCTGAGGTGGACCACACCGGAAGACCAGTGGGCTGCACACAGTAAGTAAAGAGTATAAATGAATTAATTTATTTTTTGGGGTTAACTGGGACTTTCTCGTTCTAAATGAGAAATAATTATTTTGCAGTGATGGATTCATGGGGAAAGTTTCCCGAAGGGATATTAACGGGCCATGTGAGCGCTTTCGGAGACTTTGATGAGTGCATCAAGGTGAAAGCAAGGAATATCGATATTTTGAACAGAAACTTCCCTGATATCTCTCGAAGTTTTGAGGGAAGTTATTGCACTTCCAATATCATGGTCTATTTCATGGCCTGGATGGAAGCTGGGAGGGAGCCCCCATTTGACATTGACAGCGCTGAACAACAAGCTATTACAAATTTTCTCACTTCAAATATGACAAAGTCGGGTGGTATTGGGACAAAAGAGGCCTTACCATTTTGGGAATTTCTGGTATGAACTACGATAAAAAAAAGAATATTTTAAAACATTGAAAGTTAAAGTAATTTACAGAAGTTGAAGCAATTATAATGATTGTTGATAACATTGCTGATTTAACCTTATATTTCGAAAATAGTTTGGGATGTTGGGGCAGAAGATCGGGATGCTGATGCTGTTCCCTTCATTCTCATCTTGCTTTCCCAGTACATGTTCGAAAAAGGACGTTCAAAATATCTACGTGAATGTGATGACCAGGGCATATAGGCTGGTCAACAATCTCAACGAGAATATTACTTTCCTCCTTCCGGCTCCGGTGGTTGTAAACTGTGCCGTTGAGAAGAAGCCTGATATGGATGCTCCGGCTATTATCATGGTGTAAGCTACCTAATTAATTTACTATTACGAGATATGTTTCTGATTCTGAAGGGATTGACTTGGCAAAATACTTCATAAAATTTCAAATCGTTTCTACTGAAGAATTATCCTAGCTGTACTGGTGGCCTTATGTCTTGGAGCAGGGATACTAGACTACTGGCTCAGTCATGTGGGGCAGCAAAAACCAAAGGACGGAGAAGAAAAGAAGAAACCGCCTGTACGAAGCATGGCCTACAAGTATTTGATGGCTTTCTCCTTCTATACCAATACGAAGAAATTTCTTAGCACTCGGAGGTCTCCAGATGACCTGGGATGTCTGCATGGAATAAGATTCTTTAGCACTGCGTGGGTGTTACTGGCTCATACTTATACTTCCTTTGTTGATGGGCCACAGTGGAATCTTATTGACATGAAAAATGTAAACATTATTATTGCCAATGAGAGGATATAGCATCTTAAATTACTCCGTAGATTGATTACCTGTTAAAATCAATACTATAATTATCTAATTATTTGATCATCTCAGATCTGGAAAAATTGGACAACTCTTGCTGTCATAAATGCGACGTTTTCGGTGGACACCTTTTTTGTGATGAGTGGGATGCTGGCAACCTACAACATCTTAAAAATGTTGGATAAAACGAAGGGAAAGTTTAACGTGCCGATGTTTTATGTCCATCGAATCGTTAGGTTAGTTCGCTAATTGCTGAAATACGCAAACACCAACAACTAAACGTGCCAAAATATTAAAATTTGATATTTTAAATAGGTTGACACCAACATACGCGATTCTCGTAGGCATTGCCTCAACGTTAACAATTTATTTAGGGAGTGGCCCATATTGGTATAAGTTGGAGGAGGTGGAACACGTTTGCAGACGGAATTGGTGGACGAATTTATTATACATTAATAACATTTACCGGACGGACGAAATGGTACAAAATACTTTCTCCTGGGACATTATAGCCCATAGTCCAAAGCGTGTTTTATTCTGACTTTACTTGCATTACATTACACATTGCATTACAATTAATTCTAACCATATTGGTACTCAACTAAATAATGTTTTTTTCCTTTATTCTGTCCGCTGTGATTGATGTGCTGTGCAGTGGTGAGTAATATCCGCCTAAACAATTAAAAATAAGCTGCTAATTTATTCTTTGGTGGTTTAACTCGATTATTTTTTGATTTACAGCAATGGTGGTAATAATCTACTTTCTACATAGTAAAATAATTAAGCTTTGACTGGTTACAAAAAAAAGCTCAAAGAAACAATTAAAATTAATTAATTTTCGAAAATTTCAGAATCGTGGTACTTAAGTAATGATTTCCAATTCTACATCCTTTCCCCATTCATCGTATATCCCATTTGGAAGTACAAGCTAGTGGGTTTGGCACTGTTGGCCTTGTACACAGTCTTATCTTGCGTTTCTCGAGTGCTGGTTGTCCACTACAAAAATGCTCCACCGGCGATGGTCATGACTGCTGGTGGAGAGTAAGTGTGAAATAATAGCCACCGGCAAACCTAATGAAAATTTAGAACTGCTTGAATTTAATTATACTGATATTTTTCTTTTTCTAGCGTGCTGATGAACACATTCGACATATACATGAGACCCTGGACAAGGATCCAGACATTCTTCGTAGGAGTATGGCTAGGATGGCTATTGCATGAAACCAAGAACAGGCGTCTGAAGTTGCCCCATTGGGCTGTTGCCGTTGGCTGGTTATCCAGTACTGCTGTGGCCTTGACAGTTGTCTTCGCCATAAAGGCCTGGTTTGACCCGAACTACACGATTCCGAAAGCCGCCGGCCTTTTCTATGCCGGGTTGAGCAGGTTTGCCTTTGCCGTATCTGTATCCTGGGTTATCTTTGCGTGTGTCAAGGGCTACGGCGGATTTGTGAATACCTTTCTCTCATGGAAGGTGTTCATGCCCCTGGGGAGACTATGCTTCTGTGTGTATTTGATATCCACACATTTGCAACTGTTGTTCCATGTGGGGCTCAAAGTCCCGATGAGGTATGAGCCTTATCAAATGGTCAACTTGTATTTTGCGCATATGGTCTCCTCGTATTTGGCAGGCTTTATTTGTACGTTGTTATTCGAGTCGCCGTTCATGGTATTGCAGAGGCTTATATTTGAAGGAAAGTAAGCTGTTAAATGGGTGATACTATTAGGAGATGTAAAGGGTTGGATGAAATTGGCAGAAGGAATACTTGATTACGGGGAAATTTGTATTTTTGTATTATGTAAGGTTTCTAATATCTGTTTAGAGAAAATTTAGTAAGCGTATTATCATTAACTTATTGTACATTATCCATAATTACTATAAAATACGATTAAAAAATAAATACAGGTGCACCCTGCACGTTTGTCCAAACTACTAAAATTATGTTTGCGAAAATGCGGCAATTTAGTTCAAGCAGGTCTTCCGCCTTCAACACGTCAAATATAAAAATTCTTTCAAAAACCCCGACTTGATATATTTTCTCCTATTCAATAGCCGACCTAGCACCGTCTTTTCCATTTGACATGAATAATGTGTCATCACCCATCACTTATCATCAGTTATAGCCTTGAATAAGATGTGCTTATATGTACCAGATAAAAGTTATTTTTCAAAGTACATAAATACAATAAAATCGCCCCAAGTAGCAATCATATTATGCTGTAATTGATATGCCCGTTTTCTCTATATTTAGCCACCTTTCTGTCATCAACATCCACAAGCCCATTCTCAAGACATGGTTGATGAAAATGGGATCATAATTGGTGCAGATTTCTCCATATATTACACTCACAGACAGGCAGAAAGTTAACCAAGAAGTAAACAAGTACAGACTCATTGATTGTAATGCTGCAGCAAAAAATCTGCAAATTGCAACTGCAAGTGTGATGACATGATACAGAACCCAACCAGTCAGTTCAAGGTCAACATTAAGAAAGGAATAGAGTGAGATTGAATGCATGACTCCAGACACGTAGCCTCTGGTTTGATACTTAAGCTGCTACATTAAGTATATTTCTTTTTTGCATTGAATCCCCTACTTTGATGGTTTGCAGTTTTCATCTTAAACTTGAATCTTATGGAGAGTGATGACTGTGACGAGATGTATATTTGAACCAAACCATTTCAGTTTAAAATTGATTCATGTGTTTATTTTTAGTAGTCACTCGTCTGGAAGTGCTTAAGCTTACACAACGGGAAATAATGCCCTTCTGTTACTGACATTTGAAGGAATCATACAAACAAATAAATATCAAATGGTCAAATAAATTCCAAAATTGTGTACTTTTGTGGAAAGCAAAATTGAATATTTTTTTCAATCTTGCAAAAAAAACTCACCAAAAGTAAGATCATGGTTTATGTATATGAGTGAGTCTCTTCTCGGGAATTGAGAAATTCTATCTTGAGTGCTTATGTAATCCTGCTCTGGTATTGAGTATTGGACATTGGTATTGCATATTGATAAAATGCATTATGAATCATTTCTTTGTTCTCTTTGTTCATTTCTCTGAACTTAAGTAAAAATGAGTAATACCGGTGGAAGGCAACTGGTATATCAGCCCTTTGGTGCGGACAGCCAAGGAGTTCAAGATTTTCGAAACACGCCATACTCCCAGTTACTGCCAAATTATGCGTCAACACCTCCCCCCAATTTCAATCAGGCCATGTGCGACCCCATCAAACAGGCAAAGTGCCTTCCTCTAGCGAGACGGGATCAATTTCGAGGCAATCCTCCTCCGGTTGACCGATACAGCGGAACACATAAACCTGCATATGTCGAGGCTGACGTTCTTCCAATTAATCTGAATCGAGGTTATGTTGTAATTTTGTGTAAAAAAGTAAATATAATATCATGCATAATTTACTTAAGACCTGGTTTGTTCATTATTTTTTGCAGGGGGTGAAAAAACAAACGTGTCTGCCAAATTGAGAGATATTATTCGGGATCGGGGAGTCCGTGATGAGGACGACTGTGGTCACATCCTGGCGTGCCAATATGGAGGGAAAATGATCGACTACAATTTATTTCCCCAGGAAAAGAACATCAACCGGGGGAGAGGGATATGGTCCATAATCTGGAAGTGGGGTGCTGACCTCCTGGTTCGGGTGTGGCTCGTCTCCCAGGCGGATTGCGACCCTATGGTCAGGGTTCGGATTTGGCTTCTCTACGGAAATCCGGCCTCATCGGATCGCCCCAGTGGCCTCCTCTTCCATCACGAATTTTACCGGAATGAGGCCAAAAAGAAGAAAAAGAAACCGGGTGACGATGGCGCTAATGCAACAGCCGTGAAGGCATTGATCCGAGCTGCAATTTTTGGCGAAGTACCTAACCAATGTCATAAGATCAACATGGAAGCAGCGAAAGAGTCCATGATGAAATTCCAGAAATACCTAAAGGAGCTCAGGGCAAGATTGCGTGCGGGGATGAAGGATTTGGATAACATGTTTGACTGGATTATTGACGAGCTGGAAAGGTTCATCTATCCACCCCCACCCCCTCCAATGTTTATGAACAAGCCATTTTCATTTTGGGATTTAGTCCCCGTAGTCGGTACCGTCAGGGCCGTTGACGATGCCATTCGTTGTGGACAAGCTGGGGACGTTACGGGGGCGGTTGCTGATTCTGGGATTGCAGTTATCTCTGGAATCCTGGACGTCCTCACGCTTGGCGTCGCAGGGGCTCTCACCAGAGGGGCTGCGAGAGGCGCCACCGTTGCAGTTGAAGAAGTAGCGAGAGCGGGTGCAGGCGCCATGGCTAGGGAGGCAGCATGGATGCTTACCGACAAGGAAGCAATCCAGCTCGCTCTTAGGGTGCTGGAGCATGTTGAAAAGCAAGTGACAACTGGGGTCACTAAAGAGGCCAGGCTTGCATTGGAACAAATGGCGAGGTTGGCAGAATAGGAGTAAGTTTGCATAAAATATATTTTATCATATGGAATGCATCCATGCAAAAAGACCTTCCAGTGACCTTGATGATAACTTGACATTGAAAAATGTGACTTGAATAAATCAATAAAAATAAATTTTTCCTTCTCATAGGGTGGAAATATTTTATGAACGATGAGCTAATGAAATTGAACTACAATAACAACACAGCTAATTAATTTTCATTTTTGTTACTTTTATTCCGAAACATTCACATTGCATTGCAAAACAAAATTACAAAATGATACAATACAAATAGATCCTTTCTTACCACTCCATCGGTAATACTAATACGGATTCAATACAAGAAAAGGTAACATGAGATAAAGATAAATTATTCATTAGGAGCTCTCTTTGCAGACAAGTTTATGATGAGGCCACGCCAATTTTTGACAGACAGCATCACAGTACGAAACAGCTTTGCATCTGGAGCATTTCTTCAAAGTACTTGAAATACCACGCCCCTTCCCGTTCTTCCTCTTCTTTCCGCCATCACTTTCCTCCACTTCCCCGCAGAAATGGCAGCATGGGGATTCCAAAGTGCTCATGACGCTCTCCACAAGATCGGGTCCCCAAGGATGGAATGTCCCATCAATGTAATCACATTTTTCAAATGTCTTTAGCATGATTTTCTCAGCCGGAAATTGCTTCACGTAATCCTCCCAATACCCATAGTAGACAAGGCCCTTGGCAGGATCCCTGGCTCCGAACTGGGCGAAAGAGGGGTCGATAATATAAAGGCGTCCCGCTCCGCCTTCATCCTCCGCAGGAAGATTGAAGCACATGGTCACGTGCTGGAAAAGGGTTGTTCCATCGGATTCATCAATCGCTTGCATAGCCTCGACAGGCTCAACAATGTTCATGCCTTCAGAAATAATAAATCATGACATTAGTCGTTAACTAAAAATTTTCGAAACTTTGCAGCTATCAGTCGAGTCATTCAATAAAATTTAATTTACCTGATAGATCTTTATCTTGAAGGAGTGAAGCCACCATCGGAGGAAGGACCATCTTGAACTGGATAAGTGTGTAATCCTTGGGGGCGACCTCCATCACTGCAAAGCTCATTGCCTGGAACGGGACCACCTTTCCATTCGGAAGTTGGAAGCCGGCATAGCTCTTCTTCTCCAACTTCTGGATCACTTGTCCCACCGCTTGGTTAAGCATGGCACAGCTATAGCGTAGTCGCATCTGCCAGTAGAGCTTATCAATATCTCCACTTTTTAAAGTTGTCCCTTTCGATAAGCAAAAGTTCTTCCTGGTCACCACAGCAGACTTTTCCCCTGGGTGAGAACAGGCGACGACCAGCTTGTTGAATTTCTTGTTCCGGATGTAACTGTCAATATTCCCAGTTGGGACTCCCAGTCCGGATAAAACGAAAGCCCTCGTCAAACTGGAGCGAACTTCCTCCAAGTGGTCTCCAATGGGTAGCTTGGATTCATAGGATGAAAACTTCCCGGCCGGTTTCCCATCGATGTACTGCCACTGCGCAATTAGCCTCCTAGAAAGCTCCACGAGATCGATGACATTTCCTCTGGGGGTAGCTGGGGATGATGAAGCTGCTGGTTGGACATCCAAGTAGGTCGCAAGTCTTGGGCGATTCATCTCCAGCTTCATCTGGTAAAACGCTCTTCCCATGAAATCCTCCATGGCTCCGGGCCCTTTTTGCACTTTCCAATCTGCAAATAACATGCAAATTAATATTTTTTTATAACTTTTTCACTCAAAATTGTTAGCAGTTCAAATTATCCAAATTCGCATTTATATTTTTATTTAATTATCCAGTGCAGGGTGCAGTATTAGATTTTGTTTCAACTTACAAAGGTCACAAAGTCAGTACAGCAATTCCAATCCCAGTCCAATGAAACAGAATTCGGAAGAGTGAACTATTTAGTTCTCTGTCCGAACTTTATTGTCTACAAAAGCAAAATGAAAAGGATAAAGGATTGATCATGACATGATATGATGATGATAATGGTGATGAAAATGAACTTACACACATAAACTAAGTGCTAAAGTACTACATTACATGCGTGGACCAAAATATGGCATTGAATTACCCAGACATATATAAATTTGTCATTAGTCATTGGGTATGGAAATAGACATTCATAACATAACTGGGCATATGATTCGCATGCATCCGCTCTCTGCCGGCGGAGCCAGCAGAGAGCTGATGTAGACAAACGTCATGACGCGTCACTCCTCCTTTGTCTCCTTTATCTCCAACGAGCAAGCCTTGAATAGCATAATATAATGCATGCAGATTTGTCGTTGTATCCTTTTTAGTTGGTTTTTATGATTTCTTTTCGTTACAAACATATCATTCTTTTTTCAGGCTCAGAAAATTATGTAAGAGGAAGTATCCACCTAATATGAAATAGCTTAAATGGATGTTCTACTATAAAATTCAACCTGGCTGATTAATTTTATACTATTTACTGAATCTTTAATTGAAATCTTAATCTGATTTATCAATCATCTTTGTCATGCTTTACCCAGAATAGGATATTAATTAATTTTGCACGTTAAAAGTTATGTATCAATCATATGTTATACAAGACATGACCATGCATATTATTATTTTTTTGACTTTTCTTCTATCACAATCTATACAACAGAATATCCCCCATCAACAAACAAATGCTCTCCGTGGATAGTGCTAACACTCTGATCGCACAGGAGGAAGACCACAGCGTTGACAATATCCTGGACACAGATTAGCTTCCCCAGTGGGGTCCTCTTGAGCAAAAGCTGCTTCAACTGGTCCCCCTGATTCTCAATCCAGTCTGAGGACAATTCAGTTCCCATTACGATGCCTGGGTTTACGGAGTTGACCCGGATGTTTTGGGGGCCTTTGAAGAACAAAACATGAAAATGATATACAAATTAGAATGTATGCAAATTAGATTTTAATTAAAACTTTGGTTTATTTTACACTCACCCAGTTCCAGTGCCATACACTTTGTCAACATATTCACTCCCGCCTTGCTGATATTATAGGCGACACTGACCCGAGTGGGGAACCGACTTGCCAACGAGCTCAAATTAACGATGCTCGCCATGGCCCGCTCCCCTTCCGGCTTCCCCTCGTTATATTTTATGATCCTGGCAGCAACCACTTGGCTCACAGCAACTATGGCCCTTAGGTTGACGGCTAAAATCTTGTCAAACTCCTCCTCCCCACAGGTCATACAAATGCCGGTCCCTCCAATCCCTGCGTTATTCACAACCCCGTGGACCACCGGGGGAAGAACTTTGTCCAGGGCCGTCTTCACGGCATCCCAGTCGGTTAGATCTAAACAGATTGGGGTTATTCCCGGGCATTCCCTTGTCAATTCACGGAGTTTTGCTTCATCCCTCTCGACAACGTAGACCTTGTTGGTGGAGTGGAGGGAGCGAACGATCCCTTTCCCTATGCCGCTCCCCCCACCGGTCACGAGGATATTTTTTTCACTGACTTGAAGCGTGGTGGACATTATGATTATGGAGGAATGTGAATTTCGAGTAGCACTTAGATAATTAAGTTACTAAATGATAGGTTCGTGGTCAATCAATTGCCCATCAATAAATTCGGAAAAAAAAATCAGAACAGCTCATCAAAATAATTTTGATCATCAAGTCAGACTGGAGAAGTGATAGGAACTGGTTATTGGTTATCTCGTTTTGGCCGACTATATCATATCTGTTCATTTTCATACCGACATTCATGTCGACTTTGGGTTTTCCGTACCAAAGATTGGTAAACATACATTTGGCTTTATCACTACCACACCACGCAATGGTAACCCAATTGATAAGTTTTGTTTCGGATGATATGTCTATTGTCATGATAAGCATATTCCAATTACGATTTGTTGAATTTTATTTGCCAATGAAAAGCATAACATTATTATTTTTAATTATTATCTTCTCATCTTGCCCCATTTGTGAAGTTGTTTTAAAAATCGTTGTCTACACATGAGCATAATGCAAGTTTCCGTTTAAAATGTAATCCAAATTAAATCAATAATATTCAATAAATCTAATTGGGTTTCAATCACCAAATCTCAATGTACAAGTGTACGCGCGTGACATACTTGATACATGAGAGAAACTTCAGGCGCTATTTCATCATCATATAAAATTATTATCATTTTTCATTGTCATTCTTACCATCCATTATCCTTAACAAAGTCATAGTGCTACTCTTGCATGAAATTGAGCATTATGAAAATAGAACCGAAACACGCTGGAGTTATTCTAGCTCGTTAACTATGTTTTGTTTTATTGTGACGGTTTAAGGCCGCGGCCAACACCTGTCTTTATTAACAATTGTCAAATTGAGTAATAACCTTAACTATGAGCCATTCGGGTGCAATGCTCGCAGGAGGAGGCGTGTGTTTGGGAACAAACTCCCAAGACGAAGCAACATGATGGAAGAGAACGCTGTTGCTTGGGAGAAAAAACCAAACACAACCCAGGTGGAGTAGAACCTGAGTCCCATTTGGCCGCACTAACTTACGGTCCCGAGCTAATACCACTCGGTCTTCCGACCTCCCCAGCTCGTTAACTATATGTAATTTAATTGTCCACTAATTTCGGGAAAATGGAGAAACTTTTCACAAAGCCAGCGTCATTTTCACTGGCACTATATTTGTCAGTTGCTGTAATTATACTTTCTGTATTTTTACCTCAAACTACATCTCAAGTTCCTCAACGAAGGATTGACCCTGAAATCCAGGAGAAGATAGATGACTTTGTCCAGAACATTTACCTCCCAGCCGCCCAAGTGGAAGGTATGGGCTTGACTATTGTACAGAATGATGGAGAAGTGATTTATACGACCGGATATGGCTTATCTAATAGGGAGAAAGGGATTCCAAATACAAACGTGACGCAATTTTTGTTCGGATCCACAACGAAGGTAATAAAAAATGATGCAGAAAAATAGGCAAAGTAATTTATTTTTCTATATAAACTTCAAATTTTCATTCTGCCTTCAATCCAGAGCTTGACAGCCGTGTTGGCTGTGAAGGTTCTCCATGAAAAGTTCCCCGACTTGGGAGAGGCTGTACTGGACACCCCGATCCGGAAACTGATGCCCGAGGTCAATTTCACTTTACTCGACAGGTACTTCTTTTAAAGTGATTAATTTGATTCATCTGCAAACTGTGATCTGATTGGAGAGATTTGTGATTGTATTGCCAGCAAAGGACAAGTAAAATTACATTCTCTACCTTTCCAGGTTTCGTTCAGAACAAGCCACGTTCCGAGACTTGATGGGACACCGACTATGCATATATGACATGCCACTGATGGCAGACCCGTTTAATTCAACTGAGGAAATGGTTTAGTAAGGACGAGCTATAAATTTTTTAAATTAGATGATGATGTCAGTAATGGTCTCGTGAAGGCTGTGATAGGTTTTAATCTAATATAAATTAAAATTTCGGTTAAAATACTAATTTTGTCTACCTGTTAATACAGTCGTACCAGATACAATCCAGAAGTCTGTGGGATGCGCTCTGATAACGTGTACACCAATCAAATGTACATTGTGGTAGCACATTTAATCGGAATTCTTGGGAATAAGCCCTATGAAAATCAGGTATTGATTTAGGCAACAATCATAAAAGTAATCTCAGGAAAGTTTTTTTACTAGTCAGCGAAACATAAGCTAAACTAATTAATCAAAAGGTATATATCATCTCTGTCATTGTCATAATTGATAACTCAAATCTAGATGGAGGAATTGTGGGAGGAAATAGGAATGCTGGATACAGAGTGGATTCAGAAAACGGACAATTTTCCGGAAATGACGTATAGGACACAGCCCTACTATGTTAAGGACAACCAGATATATCCATTTAACCCGGAACTAACAAAGTATTTAACTAAGAATAATCATAATTAAATGTACAAAAATAGAATTCATTTACGAGTAGTACAGGTGCTGCCTTGACTAATACTTATAAATGTAGTCTAAATTCTCTTTTCGCATTCCATTTACAGGCGAATGAAGCTTTTTAATGCAGCGGGAGGAGCATTTATTACACCAAATGATTTAATACGGTAACATAATCGGTGATACAGTATAAAAATTAACTAGTTAATCCTAAATTAAAATATCTTTTGATTAGGCACATGCGGTTCCACCTAAACTTTGGAAATATTGATGGGAAGCAAATTATTCCGAAGGTATTCATTGGAAGAATCGTTAAACTCGAGGAAATTATTTTTTGTAAAATTTAATTGTGGAATTTTTTGTCTGGTTTCAAGGAAGTTATGGAATGGCTCACCAAGCCGTCTAACATAGTCCCTGCTTATGGCTACAAGTCTTCAGATGAGGATAAAGTTTATAGCCAGTTCGCTTACGGTCTCGCCTTGATTTTATCCACTTATGATGGATGGAAGTATATCCAGCACAGGGGACACTACCCTCCTTATCATAACCACATGTCATTATTCCCCGCAAAAAATCTTGGCGTTTATTCCGGCACCCACATGGGCTTCAACAGGGTTCCGGAAGTGATTCTGCATGGCTTTATTTTTGACACGTTGAAGGGAAATCCTAAAGCGAAGGAGAGAGCGTTGAAGAGAATCCGAAAGGCTTTGGAGGAAGAGGATGCGAAAGTCAAAAAAGCTCTAAATGGCTTCCAAGAGCTTTTGGGGAAAGTGAAGGAGAAAGCAATTAAATTGGAAGCTGAAGAGATTGTCCTTGGATTGTATGGAAGCGGATATGGAGGTCTCAACAGTCATTCCAAAGTCAAATATAATACATACTATGAATTTCGGTGAAGTTAGTTAGTTTTAGTACCAATTAAATACTTATTTTTTATTTGTATGAAAGGTGACCTTGAACTCTCTGAAAAATTTAACGAAGAAACAAACCAAACCCAATTTTTCATTGATTATGGAGTATGGTACAAAGGCTGGCTTGAACTCATACCAGGTGAAACAGCCCTGTTCAGGGTTAACTGGGTGACAGACATTATTCAAGAAAATTACGCACTGGGTCAACCGGATAGGCAGCACTTCGTAACTTTCATTGGGGATGACACGCTGAATCTGTTTGGAACAATTGGACCGGTTGCAGAGTTCAAGCTTGGCGTTAATTTAGATCTACTTCCGGTTGTCCCTTGGGATCCAACTACCTGTGCGACAAACACACAACACGTGGTTAACAACATATTTTTTTCATGCACATGATTAAATGTTATAAATTGTTTGTAATTTGTATTGTTTTCGCAATAAACTAACATTTGAAGCTGAAGATTAAATTGAATTTTAAAAACCATTATCACCGGAAATGTGTACTTTAAGTTTTCTTGCAAGTAATGACATGGTTGAATTTTCCGTAATAGGACGAAAGCCAAGCCTTTCTTTCGGCTGACAGTATCTTTTGGCTCACAAGTTTCCGAACAGCAGGCTCTTATCGGCAGGTTGAGTGATACATAGTTAGCACACGATGTATACAATCAATATCTTATATCGTGGTTATCATGAAAAATGTGTAAACTCGATATTACATTTGTCATTAGTAAATGTGATTAGATTACCATTACATATCGTCAAATTAGTAAAGCTGAACATTTCTCAACCTGATTGTGATTACAAACAAAAGCCTCGTAATTAATTGATTAAACAAATCAGAGATTGGATCACTCATGTCAGGTTTGCCATCATTATTATCAGTCACTTAAAATACCGTATACCTAAGCAGACTCAATCACCTTGACCTTATACTTGTATTTTAATGATTCAATCTTTATACATATGTCAACTATCAAAATTGGAAAACTCAGTTCATATTTCATCATATAAAACTTCCATTCTATTAACATCTTGCATGCAACTTATTAGTTTGCAAATGGAAATCAAATTGCAATTGCTGAAGCCCTTGTAACTGGTCCGAATAATTTTGTAAATAAAAATGGAGAAACTTTTCACAAAATCAGTCTCAATGACACTGTATTTGTCAGTTGTGGTAATCCTACTTTCTGTATTCTTACCTCAAACTTTATCTCAACTTCCTGAACGAAGGATTGACCCTGAAATCCAGGCGAAGATAGATGACTTTGTCCAGAACACGTATCTTCCGGCCGCCCAAGTGGAGGGAATGGGCTTGACTATTGTACAGAATGATGGTGAAGTGGTTTATACAACCGGATATGGCTTATCTAATAGGGAGAAAGGGATTCCAAACACGAACCTGACACAGTTTCTGTTGGGTTCTAGCACAAAGGTAAACAAAAATGATGTGAATAATGGGCAAAAAAAAGTAATTTACCTTTTTTAATGGGGTTAAAAATTTGTTTTATCTTCCAGAGTTTGACAGCCGTGTTGGCTGTGAAGGTTCTTCATGAAAAGTTCCCCGACTTGGGAGAGGCTGTACTGGACACCCCTATCAGGAAACTGATGCCGGAAGTCAATTTCACTTTAATTGACAGGTATTCTTAAGCAAGTAGAAATTCAATAGGCACTGGTGCAGTTTGCCTTGGTGGTATTTATGAATCAATCGTGTGATTTCCAATCGGAAGAAGACTAACATAGGAATATTCCAACTTTCTAGGTTTCGTTCAGAACAAGCCACATTCCGGGACCTGATGGGACATCGATTATGTATCTTTGATATGCCACTAATGGCAGATCCATTTAATTCAACTGAGGAAATGATTTAGTAAGGATGATAAACGAATGCAAATACATATATATTATAATTTGAAATTTTATTTTGAAATTATCTCAAATCGTAATTAACCCATTTATGCACAGTCGTACAAGATACAATCCGGAGGCTTGCGGGATGCGCTCCGATCTCATATACACTAATCAAATGTATGTCGTGGTGGCACAATTAATGGGAATTCTCGTGGGGAAGCCCTATGAAGAAGCGGTAT
This sequence comes from Pseudosinella alba, assembly GCA_034700485.1. Lineage (NCBI taxonomy): Eukaryota > Metazoa > Arthropoda > Collembola > Entomobryomorpha > Entomobryidae > Pseudosinella > Pseudosinella alba. The sequence continues at coordinate 44,789 of JAQIXQ010000058.1, forward strand.
TTAATTTTTAAAAAATAATAGAATATTTATAATTATTTAGCTTGTCTAATTTTCAATTATGCTTTTTCCAAAGATATTACATGAATGTAGACGTAACATATACCGAGTTATTTTTTTTGTAAAATTCTATAATATAGATGAGAGACTTGTGGATGGAGATAGGAATGGTAGATGCTGAATGGACTCAAGAGACGGACAATTTTCCTGAAATGACGCATAGGACCCAACCCTACTATGTTAAGGATAACGAAATATATCCATTCAACCCGGAATTAACAAAGTATTTATCAAAACATAACAATAATTAAAGCTTATAAATGTAGTCTAATTCTGTGCATATATTTTGCATTTCCTTTGTAGGAGAATGAAGCATTTTAATGCAGCTGGGGGGCTATTTGTCACTTTGAATGATATGATAAGGTAACAGATTTGATAATAGAGGAAGCTAATGATGCTGAGATAAGGTGAAATAAATTGCAATATAAATATGCACTGTATATATCTCTCTCTTTTGATAAGGTACATGCGCTTCCACCTAAATTTTGGAAATATTGATGGAAGGCAAATTATTCCGAAGGTATGAATTGCTTAGAGAAAGTTTCAAAACCCTTAAAAATTGAATAATATTTAGAAAGTAATTTCTCCCTAAATCTCGAATCTTAAATGATTTATAAAGGAAGTCATGGAATGGCTCAGCAAGCCATCCCATATGTGGGCTGAATTCGTCTTCAAATCCTCCGATGAGGATAAAGTCTATAATCAGTTCGCTTACGGCCTCGCCCTAATCATATCCACTTATGATGGATGGAAATATGTTCAGCACAGGGGACACTACCCTCCCTACCACAACCACTTGTCATTATTCCCTGGAAAAAATCTTGGCGTTTATTCCGGCACCCACATGGGCTTCAATAGGGTTCCGGAAGTGATTCTGCATGGCTTTATTTTTGACACGTTGAAGGGAAATCCTAAAGCCAAGGAGAGAGCGTTGAAGCGAATCCAACAAGCTTTGAAGGAAGAGGATGCTAAGGCCAGGAAAGTTGAAGAGGACTTCCTAGAGCTATATGGGGAAATGAAGGGGAAAGCAATTAAGTTGCAACAAGATGAAAAAATCCTCCTTGGATCTTATGGAAGTGGATATGGAGGTGTGAAATCATTTCTATCCAATTCAAAATAGTATAATGCAAATTAGGGTTAACTTATTTGGGGACAATAAAATATTTATAATTTGTATGAAAGGTGACCTTGTCCTGTCGGAAAGATTCAACGAGGAAACAAACCAAACTCAAATCTATATCGACTATGGAGTATGGTACAAAGGCTGGCTCCAACTTGTGGAGGGGGGAACAGCCCTGTTCATGGCAAACTGGGTGACCGACGTTGTTCAAGAGAATTACGCTTTGGGGTTACCAAATAGACAACACTTTGTAGCTTTCACTGCACCCGACACGCTGATCCTCTTTGGCACAATTGGACCGGTGGGTGAGTTCAAGCTTGGGGTTAGTTTGGATTTACTTCCGGTTGTCCCTTGGGAGCCCAATACATGTGCATAATTCAAATGATATGATAGGATATATAGATAGTATTTGTTCATATGATTGACTTATAAATGCATGTAATTTTTGTCCAAAACTGAAAATTAAATAATAAAAAAGATACGAATGAATTTATCGAGTACAAGCCAAAGTAATTTACCTAAGCATAACTGGATCAGTATTTTGTATGATAATGGTAAAAATGATTACATGTAAATTAAAAATTATTTGGTGAATTGAAGGCATTGTTTGGTCGTCTTTGTTCCTTGGATTTAATGCGATTTAGTCAATGGACATCGCTCATCATCAGCCAATGATCATGCAACACCGCACCTGGCCTGGGGTAATATAAAAATATTGGAAATGAATTGAATTGGTAATGATAATGATAAGGATATTACACAAATATTCTATTATCTGAAGGTATTTATCGATATCTATTTATTGACCCAGGTCCAACTTCCGGCCCAGTGGTCAAAATCGATCAAAAGAACACGAATATAGCATGGCACATCCCAATCCTTTTATTTATTTTGATTTCCTGCATGAAATAATATTTGAAGAAAAGGGTTAAAATTGAATAGATATATAATTCATGTCTGAGTTTGACCGCCCACGACGCTATCCCGATTTGCTGAATAAATAAAACTGACAATTTAACCTAGAATATCAGCTTTTGAATGGGCTTTTCAGGCAAATAAAATTTACAGATGAATCTTTCATTGAAGATGATGGCATGAGATAGTCAATTATGAATGTATTAGTCATGTATGTATGCAAGCAAAATATTTCATATGCACGTTTGGAAAGTTACTAGAAATTTATGGAAATGATCCTGATCCACAATACAATGCAACATTTCGTGACAAAATTCTAAAATAAATATCTTTTGCATGAATTTAACATTCCGGAATAAATGACATTGCAAAGAGAATGTCAGTTTGTCCATGACGTGGGTACCAGACCCACAACGTTGAAGTGAAGAGGGCAAATTATAATGTGTGTACTTTAATTACTAATTATCAGTAATTATTACCTACAATGTGTACTCAAAGGAACAAGATGACCTTGTCTAGGAGCTGGTTGATCCTGGGATTACTTGTATTCCAGGTAAAGTTACAAGATTAGGATTAAAATAAATTGAAATCCGATGGATGTTTCTAATATGGAAACAAATTACTTTACAGGAGCAGAGTCCATTTGTATTTGGAGGTTTGAAGGACTTATTTGGAGGAGGTGGAGGGACGCCAAGTATGCCAGGTGGGAGCATGCCAAGTATGCCAAGTGGGGGAAGTCCAAGTATGCCAGGGATGCCAAGTGGTGGATCGCCAAGTGGGGGGAAACCAAGTCTAAAGGACTTATTCGGGGGAGGCGGGGGAAAGCCAAGTGGAGGGCTGCAGGATATTGGAGGCTCTTTGGGTAATTTAGCGGGAGGGTTAATGGGAGGAGGTCCGTTAGGCTCAATGGTAGGAGAATCTATGGGAAAAAATTTAGGAGGTCAATTACAGGGGAGTTTAGGTGATCTAGCAGGAGGTTTACTTGGAGGAGGAGGTGGAAGTGGCATTGATGTAGGGGGTCCACCAGCCGGAGGAAGTGGCGTAGATTTGGGTGCGCTTGGATTGGGTGGTGGGTCATCATCATCATCATCATCATCTAGTGATGATGAATACGATTACTATGATAGCAGCTCATCCAGCGACAGCGGCTCATCCAGCGACAGCAGCGACTACAGTAGTTCATCTAGCGACTATGGTAGTAGCTCTGGGGGAAGCTCATCATCCGGGTCCGGAGGGAGCAGTTCCGGGGGAAGTTCATCATCCGGGGGGAGTAGTTCCGGGGGGAGTAGTTCCGGGGGAAGTAGTTCAAGTGGAGGCGGAACCCGTGGTGGAAGCAGCTCAAGTGGAGGTGGAACCCGTGGTGGAAGCAGTTCAAGTGGGGGCGGAACCCGTGGTGGAAGCAGTTCCAGTGGAGGCGGCGTTCGTAATGGAGGCAGTTCCAGTGGAGGAGGGGTACGTGGAGGAGGTGGCGGCGGAACCCGTTCCGGAGGAGGTTCAAATGCTGTTCGCGGTATCATATATAATGACATATAACCAGCCTCAATCTTCCCATTTGGGCCATAAATAATAGATAATTAGTAATATGCTTTTTCTGAACTCAAGGGGGTGGTAAAAGAAAGAAAGTAATTCGCAAAGGGAAGAAGAAGGTAGTCCGGAAACGTAACTTTGAATCCAGCAGCTTCAACTCCCAGTCAGTTCGAGCTCGAGGGGCTGGAAGAAACACTGGACGGAAGATAAAGCTAGTGCGGAAAAATACTGGAGTTCAACGGACTAACGCCAACCGAGCCAAGCAAAATAAAATGACCCAAAAACGATGGAACACTGTCAGCCATCGGAAAACATCCGAAACCGTTGGTCTACATTCCGTTGGATTGGACCCAAAAATGGATCAAATGAACAGTGCTAGCCCAACTGGGACAAGGGTGGCAACACCTACGCAATCACCTTCCAGGTTCCATAGCTCGAGATTCCAAGCCAGCGCTAGATCCACGAGCAGTACAAACAAATCAAGCAGTTCCAAGCTCAACCTGGGACTAAAGGATCCTCTGTCTAATCCTGGAGGAGGAACATCACCCAAAATGTCCTTCCGCATGGCAGCAACAACAAAAAGAAGCACAACCACACAAAGTAGAAGTGGATAAGCAATCATTTCTTTATCATTTCTTTTGTCAAAAATCAACTTTGCAATTTGTTTTTATTATTGTTATTAATTATTCCGGAATTCACACAAATACATACTAGTCGAGTAAACTAATTTGACTTGCCATCATCAAACCTCAAATGGGCTAGTTTTTACTAATTTACATGTATTTAACAAGAAAAGAGCTAACTACAACGCGAGAAGCGCTCTAAACACCGCTCTGGTCAATCCCCGCTGAAACTTCAACAGAGTCAACCTCCTTATGATATAGGCACTCTGGAAATGGATTGTCAACGGCTTGCATGACCTTCTAAACTTGCTCATGAGCACCTTATCCCTTCTACAGTCCCACTGATGATACTTCCAAGAGTTCAACACGGCCACCCCATGCCTGTGCAAATATCCCCCAAGGAATAAAACCAGGCTAAAACCCATCGCAGCCCAAAAGGTCCACGACATCAGGATACACTTACCTAACAGTTCCATCATGTCCCCATGTCTTACCACGGTATAAATCGAGACCATCACCAACTTGGTCACAATGGTCTGCGTTGGGACGAGCATGATCCCGAAATAATTTACCACTTGCTCATGTATTAGCTGAGCGGATCTGTAGGCCCGAATAAGATTTTCGGGTTTTCTTAGACTTCCCAAACCCCGGTATTTTTTCCTATCCATCCGAAACTCCTGGACAAAGACGGGAAGTATGAGCACCCCATAATAGAAGGTAAAAAGGAGCATTAAGGTCACTGTCAAATTCAACATTAGGAAAAAGGCTGGAATGTGACAGTACACCAGTGGGATCTGAACAAGCAGGGGCCAGCTTGTCGGGATGAGATAACCAGGATTCAAGACGGATCTAGTGTAAAATAATATGAACGCCAAGAATGACATTCCGTGGACTCCAAGCGCACACAGGACTATGCAAAATCCAATAAAGTCGATTAGCTTGGTTCGGCCATCCCTGTTTGGATCGTGGCCTGGAAAATATTTCCCTGGAATAAATATTTTTTTTTTAATAATGGAATTACAAATTCAATTCCGAATATGGTAAATATTTTGTTCTAGTTTTGTTTCAGAACAGAACTTACGATTGATGTAAGCACAATAGCGAATAATTTGGTTAATTAAGGATCGGTAGTCATCCGATTTCCATGATGCCAGAAATATGAGCTGGAATGCCATCAGTGCTATGCAAGAGGATGAGAAGGTTAACAGGAAGTCCTCATATTGATTGGTGAAATATAGCCTGACCGTTTGAAGAATGAAGTAGAAAGTGTAAACTAAATAGAGGATGGTGAGAACTTGATGTCGTTGGAGAAGCCGGGGTGATTTGCGATATGAATGGGATTTTACATCGAATGTGAAGGGTAGGGAAGCTATCAAGCTGGTGATGGGTTGAAAAGTTTTCACTGCCCAGAAAACCCTGTCACTCAGCATTTGGCTTAACTATGAAATATGTTAAAACTAACGAAAATTCTCTAACAAAAATTCTCTATTTGAAAATATTTGCTTTTGAGATTCTAAAATTTATAACAGTGCAAATTTTTTTTTGATATGTCGCAATATATTCCGAAAACTGAGTCCGAGTCAGGTCTTAGTCGCTCACAAGAAGGAAGGGAAATAAGCCGATGATACTATTCAGCTTCTGGTATATTTCCTTGACTTGTGTAATGTCAAAGAGAAATTACCTACGCCTACGCAGTTCTACTTTTCATGTCGTAACTGTTGACTTGCAATTATGTAACTTCCTTTTTTCTATAATACAAAATTACACTGGAAAAATACAATTGCTCGATTGATCCACTATTATTATTATCAACCCATGTATGATTGATTGATTGATGTACTGGTGCAGAAGGAAAAAGGGAAGTAAAATTAAATTCGTGGGTTGAGATAATTAGGTTTCCATTTTGCAAAATATCAATTTAAAACTTTCCATGTTGAGTTAATCGAAAATTGCATATTGTTTGCAGTTATGTGATTTCGGGTTCATATAACCACATATCAAAATTCTTTGCCCTGTTGACTTTATTATAACCAGAAAAGTTATTAATGAACCGATTGGCAATTCAACTTCTGTGATTATGAATACATTCCCTATATCAAAAATTAGATTACAATTAATAAAATTCACTATATTTATTATAAGCATAATTACAATTACATGGTCTGAATGACGGCCTTTTCCCCAGAGAATTGCAATTTACAAAGTGGCCAACAGCGTCCTAAAAATCCCTTTGGACAATCCATAAAGGAACTTCATCATCGTCATCCTCCTAATAGTATACGCCTTCTTATAGTGGACTGTAAGGGGCTTGCAAGACTTTCTAAACTTGCTCATCATTTTCTTCTCCCGGGGATTGTCCCACTGATGATACTTCCAGGACTCCAATACCTTGACCCCATATCTATGCAAGCATCCTCCCGCAAACAGAGCCAAGCAGAAGGTAAACACGAGGCAACCCCCCCAAAAGATCATGACCGCTTTGGATAACTCATGAACCTTGTCCCCATGTCGGGCGAGGATGTAGGTTGAGACCATCACAAAATTCACAACTATCGTTTGCAGCGGGATGAAGAATATCCCAAAATAGGTGCACACTTGCTCCTGTAGTATTTGGGCTGCTCGATAAGCAATCATGAGGTTATCAGGCTTCCTCAAGGAGTCCACCGACCGGTAACTCTTCCTATCCAATCGAAACTCCTGGAGGAATAAGGGTATTATGATAACCCCATAAACGTAGAGCTGCACTCCCCAAACCATTAGGGTCCAGTTGATGCAGAGTCCAAAGAATAAACAGGGGAGGTATAATAATGGGAGTTGGATAAGCTTGGGCCAACTTAGGGGAACGAGGGAACCCGGATTGATAACCGAATGGGGGAATAATAAAATGCTGAGGAGGAAGAGGAGGTAGGTCCCAAGTAAATTCAGATGCAAGAGGACGGCGAAGGCCTCAATAAACTTTGAAAGGCGACTCGTCTTCGGATCGTGATTTGGGAAATAGTTTCCTGAAATTAAAAAAAATGATTGATTGATGATGATCAGGAAAGTTAAAGGGACTACGTATTTGTTGGTTATAGTCTGTATACTTACGATTGATATACGGGAAGTACTGGAATACGTAATTAAGCAAACATATCATGTCATCATTAGTGTCAAACAATATTCGAGCTTGATACTCCGCTCCTATAAGGATAACGCAGGTCACTGGATAAACTAACGTAAAGTTGTCATATTGTTTGGAGAAGTGAAACCGGAGGGACTGGAGAACATAGTAAGCGATTAAGACGAACAAGAAGCCACTGAGAAGGTGATGTCGTCGGTTGAGCCGGACTGACTTGCGAAAAATAAGGGATTTTTTATCAAAGGTGAAAGGAAATACACCGACGGCCCCGGAAACTAGTACCATGGCGGAGAACACGAAATAGAATCTATTGCTTAACATTCTGCTGAAGCTGAAGGATGGAAAGAAAGAGAAGAAGTAGGAAAGCAACAGTAAATAGGTAAATAGGTAGGTAATTTAGTTAAATAAGTACGAATGTTTGAAGTAGTTTATTGTAGTTTAAGTTCTTCGTCTGCACGTTCTTGTCACGAGATTCTTAAAATTTAAGTCAAGATTTATCACACAAATCGTTTGTGAGTTTTCCCGATTCAGTTACTCCACTGAACTGAACTCATGAAGAACTGAAGTCATGCATGGCCCGTTCAGTGTAGGTGACTGACCGTTCCAAATTTTGATATTTTGCGTTGACTCACATATTGACGCATTTTATTGCTTTCTATTGTGTATTTCCAATTTTTATAATACACCAGGTCATTTGAGAAAATTATATTGAGGCATGTTTATCATTAAGTCATCAAGTCAAATTAGTACTTATACTATCTCATGCCAAATTGCAAACAATATAATTCAAAAATATGTCACAATTCCAAAAGCACTTACGAATTATTATTTCGCTCTAAGTGGAACAGAATTCCTAAAACTACCAATATGTATATATGAGCTATGGATATCTACCTAAATGTTATAAAAATAACATATACCTCTTCGCTTCAAATTATTGTCAAATAACATGTTCATGATTTATGGAAACGGGAAATTGAGATTTATTTGAGCAACAATTACTTACTGATTTATACCTTGATATCCCATTATTTTTACTTAAATAGCATTATACTGATATTACACAATCGCCTTCATAAATAAGTATGAATATATTCCCAATCACCATTATTTACAAGGTCAGAAGCGTCCTAAATACCCCTCTCGAAACCCCCCTATAAAACTTGAGGAGGGTCAACCTTCGAATGGTAAATGCATTCTGGAAATGGACCGTGAGCGGCTTGCAGGATTTCCTAAACTTGCTCATCATGACCCTTTCCCCCTTGCTGTTCCACTTGTGATGCGCCCACGACTCCAGTACCTTCCCCCCATACCAATGGAAATATCCGCCGAGGGTCAACCCCAAACTGTATGCAATGAAACCTAAAATGGTCCAAGTGATTAGGATGAACTTATCTATAATGGCCATATTACCCCCATGACGAACTACCATGTAGACGGTGACCAAAACGAGCTTAGTTGTGAATTTATGATTTGGGATGAGAAATACCCCGACGAAGTTCATAGCTTGTTCATGTAGTATTTGTGCTGTTCTGTAAGCCTTGATGAGATTTTCAGATTTTCGAAGTCTGTCCACGGCCCGGTAACTCTTCCTGTCCAGACGGAATTCCCGAAGGAATACCGGAAGCAGGAGCATCCCATAATAATATACACATTCCAGAAATATTACTAATGCGCAACCTACCAAGAAACCTAAATAGGGGCAGACCCAATACAGAAATGGAATTTGTAGGGGGAGGGGCCACGTCTGCGGGATGAGATAGCCAGGATTGATAATTGAACGGGGGAAAATGATACATCCGAGGAAGAATAGTAGATAGGCTCCGGACGTGTTTAAGAATATCCCAAATGCCAAGATGTCAATCAGCTTGGTTTGGTTGCTGTGATTCGGGTTGTGTCTTGGGAAGTAATTTCCTGAACGACAAGTCAAATTGGAGTAAGGATTTAAAATGCTAGCAACGAGCATTGAAATATTTTTTTTTTACCAAACTTACTATTAATGTAGATACAATAGCGAAGAAACTGATTGAACAAATCCCGAAATTCGTCCGCACAAATCGATCCCCGAACAACAAGTTGAAGAGCTAGAATAGTCAAGCAGGTAGTTGCAAAGACCAATCCAAAATTGTCATATTGCTTGAGAAAATGAAGTCTCAGAACCTGAAAAATTAGGTATATCACAAATATTGAAAGAAGGATAGTTTGTATTATTGTGCGTTTATGGGATTTGTGTGATTTGAGAAAGGTACGGGACTTTGGATCCCAAATGAAAGGGAGTACTCCGATTCGGGCAAGTAAGGGAAATATAATTCCGCCAAAGGAATAAACTCTGTCACTGAGCATTTTAAAAGTATATTTCCCTGAAATACTGGTTTGACTAGAGCACTTTAACAGCAAAGGAAAACTGGCTACCAACCCACACTTTCCCCAAAATAAAATAAAAAGGATGTGATAGCCAATTTTATTCCACTTTTTAGAATCCGACCATATATATTTGTAGGATATTGAAGCATATTTTTAAAACGATAAAGATTATGTTCGAAAAATCAACATAAATTCAATATAAATTCAAATGTCAAGGTCATACATAAGTGTAATCCCAAATGTTATCAATATTTAATTATCAACATTATCAATAAAATTTTATTCAATAATCGATTCCAAAACTTTTCCTGTATTGCTGCTCCCCGGCATAAGCTGCTGGCTTGACCGAAAATGTTAACCTTGGGACTTTATAGATTTTCAAACAGCTAAATGTCCTAGAAAAAGTTATTAAATTATTTTGTTCCCAGATACTAGATAGATTATATATGCAAAAATGTATCTGTATGAGTGGCTACAATGTATTTGTTCTCGAAATCCAGTCCAACTATCCCCCAGAATATCTGTAAAATAGCCATAATCATTTTGAAATCTACGATTCCATTTTAGACAGATATTATCTAGCTTGAATTTCTTGCCTCCGATATGAATATAGCAAAATAACAAAGGATCTCAAGAAGTTCGACATCCATATCAAATACAATGTCTGCATGGTTAATTCCCTATTTTGCATTTGATTTCACTTCAATGTAATGAAAGAAACCACAATTGATTTTACCTATTCATTTTAGTAGTGTCGATTGTCGACCAAACCAGAGAACTCTGCTTAACCTTGAACTTATCTGTCCAAATGGTAGCGATCTTGCTAGCCGTGCAGCTCCTCGAAATTGTCTGCAAACATATATCTGTATTTTTAATGTAACAAGGTCAATGGTTTAGCTGCTCTTCATGATGATGTCTTCACGCATAGGTAACTGCCAACGTGGTATGAATCCCTAATCTAACATTTTTATTTTACATATATTGCTTAAATGTTAAATCGCAAATCACCAAGATGGCATTTGTCTTAATCTTACGCGTTAGCTTCCCCATCTTCTCATATTACAAAAGTAACCGACTCACCAATATGAAATTGTCTTATGCCACCGACCATCCCACCAATTACAACGTTAAAAGTATCCTGAGCACCCCTCTGGACAATCCCCGAATAAACTTCAGCACTGTCAACCTCTGAATCGTGTAAGTATTATGATAATTGATCCTCAACGGTCTACACGACTTCCCAAATTTGCTCATGAGCACCTTATCCCTTCTACTATCCCACTGATGATACTTCCAAGATTCTAATACCTTCTCCCCATATCTATGCAGGTGCCCCCCATTTATCAGCAACAAGCTAAATACAAATCCAACGGAAAATGCCCAAGACATTAGCAAAACTCTCGATAATTCCTCCATGGTGTCCCCATGTCTAGCCACCATCAACACAGTTACCAACATCATGTTCGTGACAATGGCTTGGGTGGGGACGATAAATACCGCGACCATGCTGACCATCCGCTGATGCAAGATTTGAGCCGTTCTGTAGGCCAGCATGAGATTAGTTGGCTGTCGCAAGCTGTCCTCAGCTCGGTAACGCTTCCTTCCCATCCGAAATTCCTGGACAAAGACGGGGATGATGATGATCCCATAAATGAAGCAGAGTTCGGCAAAGATGGTTGCAAGGCTCATCATCATAAATGCATGGCAAGGAGTGGGCAGGTAGATAAGCAATAGTTGTAGGGGGAGGGGCCAAGTCGTGGGAACAATGTAGCCCGAGAAGATTGCCAAGCGGGGGAAGATCAGGAGGACAAAAATGGCGAAGAGGAAGGTCCCAATCATATTTAGAATTATACAGGCTGCGCAGATATCGATCAGTCTGGTTCGTCGGGAGGTGTTGGGGTTGTGTCGGGGAAAGTAGTTACCTTCAGGGAATGAAATATATAGTTCATATTTTAAATGTATGCATGTCGGTAATTATTGATTTGATTTGAGCTGATCATCAGTTTTATCTAGTAGCTTACGATTGATGTAGATCAAATAGTGAAGGATTTGATTCATGCAACTCCGCACATCCTCCGATTTAAATGCCATGAGCATGCCAAACTGGTCGATAAGAAGGACAATGCAGCAAGCAGCAAATACCAAGGCAAAGCTGTCATATTCCTTCAGCAAATGAAGTCGAATGCTGAGACATGTCAAGTAACAAGTTGCCATTAACAAGACGAATGCGAAGCATTAGTTCAGTCGCAGACTTCGGGATGACTTTATGAAGACACGGGAGTGGGGATCCCAGGTAAAGGAGAGGGCTCCAATGGAAGCGAAAAATGGCCCCAAGAGATTTATCACGATGTAGACCCTGTCACTTAACATTTTGCTTGGGTAAATTGAGAAAATTAGGAATTTCCTTAATTGAGCTGCAAAATGAAATTTTATTATTAGCTACGGATTCCTTTCTGGTCTACTTTGAAAATGAAACTAGAGAAGGTCTAGATCTGCGAAGGACAGTCGAGGTTAAATCAAAATATTTTCGTACTCAATAAACTGGACTATTATTTTCGGGTTTGTTTCAATAATTTTCAGCAAAATAGTTTTAAAAATATCAAACCGCATCATATTTCTTATTGTTCTACTATGTTAATAATCGACTTCCTAGGGAAATCCGGAAGGAAAAACAAATCCTGACAATTTGTTTGTTTGGTTGAAATTTTGAGCTGAAAGAAAAACAATAAGTCCATATTGGTTTGTATCTATTACGCCAAGAGTTCCATGACTGTGGAATATAACTCTGGTCTAGTTTGAAATTGTTTTCAGCTAAATTAAAATTTTGAATTTAATTGACTAACTAATCCTATAAGTACAATTAGAGTTACCTAAGCTGAAGAACAATTATATGTTCTCCATACGTAGATACAGGGGTAACTTGAATTTTCATGCATAGGTTACTTATCTACATGCGTTATGTATGATTTTTATATGGCAAAGTGAATTAAATGGAATAAATGAACTTGTTCACTTTCTCAGATTTCATCAACCGTAATAAGTTATTAGAAAAACCAGGCTCCAATTTCCAATTTGTTCAAATAGCTTCTTAAAATTCTTAAAGCTTGAAATTCCTGCCTAGATTGTCGATAGGCCTACTCTACTCATACTGCTATTCCAAGGACATTAACTGAATACGTAACAAGAATGTTAAACTGTTAACCATGAACTTCTGAAATTTTTTACATAGCCCAACAAACAGCAAGTCAAAACCTAAGTTAAAGTCCTATACTAGATGACCATGGCATGCTAACATTGCTAACTCAATCCATACAAACGATGCCTTGCCTAATAAAACAAAATCAATGTTTAAACAGTTGGAATGGCACGAATTTGAATATAATTGGAAATTATAAACGATTATAATATGTATGATTTTTTTCTTAAAAAAAACAGCACATTTGGCACAAATTCGTATTCATGATGATTCCCCATCAAATGAAATCAATTGAACAAGCTCCAATATTTAATTAACGTAATCGGCGGTTACTGACTATGAGCCAAGTTATTATGTAACATTATGTAAAATGATTATTGAGTCAGCTTTCTCCAGACAATGATGCGACTGTCAAGATGATGTCAGATTTCAACCTTCAACCTTGTGTCAAGTCCATGTGCGTGGTTGCTGATCTAAAATCTGTTCCACGAACTAACGAAAGCAGAAAAGTTACATGGCATGTTTTTGAAAGATCAAATATTTGCATAATATTGAAACAGTCCAGCAGACGTGTACTAGGTTTGGAATGGATGAATAAAAATTCCGAAGCTTCACCATGGAGTATAAAAGAGCCCCGGGGCCGGTATCCCAATTAGATTGTGGCTCGGTCAGAGTAACACCGCTGCAAAATGAAGTTCGCCTTGGTCCTAGTCGCTGCCTTGGCAGTTGTTTCGGCATCTGCCCTTGAGAGCGTAAGTAACATCATCAATGAGCAATTTATATTAGGAAAAATTCAAATTGTGAAGGAAAGGGAAAATTAACTCAGAAATTAAAAATAAACTTAATCTATTCCATTTTAAAACTAGGAATCTGAAGAAACCAGTCTCGTTGATAGGTTGAGCAGATGGTTCAGCTACAACATCCCAATCCCACTGTTTGCCCCCATCCGTACCACCACCAGGAAGCCAGCCGCGGTTATCAGAACCACCAAGAAACCGACAACAACCACCAGGAGGACGACAACTACTACCAAGAAACCTACAACAACCACCAGGAGGACCACCACCACTACCACCACCACGACGTTGGCCCCCACAGAGGCAGCCCCTGTCGAGGAAGTTGCCCCAGAGCAGCCCGAAGAGGAGCAACCAGAAGAGCAACAAGAAGAGCAACAGCAATCTGAGCACCCCAGCGCAGACATCATGAACGCCTTGCAGGAGCTCTACAACATGGACGGTCTTAAGGACTTGCTCCCACCCATCGAGGAACTCCTCAATGTCGACCCCGCCCAGCAAGAGATGTGGAACAGACCCATTGGAGATCTTGCAGATCCCTTCACTCTTAATCTCCTCGAGAGCATCCTCCAATACATCATGTCCAAGGAACCCGGGACCATCAACCTTGATGACCCCATTGACATCATGCCTGATGGAACCTCTGCCTAATAACTGACATATATCTGACATGGCCAGTTTTATTCTGATCACTCGTACATTTCCAATCTTCTGAAAAAAGTTGCAATGACTTTTCTTCTCTTTTTTTACACGTTGACCCTTGTCGTATTGTATTATATTTTTTAGTGCGTAAGCTCCCATTTGAAAATAAAGTTGAACTGGGATTTTGCTAAAAAAAATCGTTGTCATATTTTATCCAATTACCATAAAACTTTCAGGGTCATACAACTAAAATCACAATCATATCATAAGTACAGTGACGTGGACTACCTGGCTTGGCTATTGGTTGAGCTGACATTCTTCCATAATTACTTTTGCATGATGCATTTACAATATAGAGTATACAATTCCAGGGAAGACAAAGATTCTTTTTGTTTAAGTGTCAAGAGCAGACAAAGTCGACAAAGATTGAATGAAAGAATGTTTGATTGAGGTTATTCATATCCATCATCATCATCACCATTTGTACCTTTATTCCAGCAGTTGTGGAGAATTAGTCCAGAAAGAGTAAAACTATTTTAGACAAGATTTACTATTCATTTACAATGTTCCTGTCCTATAGGTCTGAGTAAATCATAGCGCATCCTAATCCTAAGAGGTAAGTATTGTACAGTTCATGTATAAAGTACCCTATTTAACCCAGTGATGATATGATCGACATGCTTATCAATTTTGTTTCATGAAACTCTCAATATGGATTGAGGGGATTTGCATTTCCCAGGTACTGATATGGACAGTGAAGGTGAAGCGAGTATATTTTGTAAAACTAATTGTAAATGAAAACTTATGATATGATGCATGTAGCCTATTTCTGACACTTGCAGAGATTACTCCTTATTGCTGATGGGGAATGCAATGGCAATGACCCTGTCGCTATTGTTCCTTTCCCTCAACTTGTATTTTCAGCCAAAAGTATCAAGTCATATCTGGGCCTTAAATAGCCTACTCCATTCCCAGAAACTCATCAATTGCAACTTGGCCATCTTACCGACAGCAATTAGTTCCTGCTTACTAGCTTTATTTTTATCTTTTGTCATTTCTATTCAACATCCAAATCAAAATCATTATCGGATCCTCGGAAATTTCGGAAACCAGGAGGAACGGCAATCAAAATGCCAGCACTCCTAGTGGTACGTAGTTCAATGGGGAGCACGGTCCAGAGGAGAAGGAGGGCTTCGAGTCGCAAACCGGACAAAATCAATTCCCAACCATTCGGAATCCACATTCGTAGAGTTTTGCGGCAAGTTCATCCCGACACGAAGATATCACTGAAGTCACTGGCCATCTTGAACTCCATGAGTATTGACATTTTTGAACGGATTGCCACGGAAGCCTCCAACTTGTGCCGCTTCATCAAGAGGAGGACCCTCACCGCCCGAGAGATCCAAACGGCTACCAAACTTATCCTGGGTCATGGAGAATTGGGCAAGCATGCTGTGTCTGCAGGAACTAAGGCCGTTATTAAGTATGTTAACAGTTTCAAAACCTAGTGAAGAGATAGCGTCACACTGGAGACTGGAGGAGTGATACCGACAATATATATCCAATACTTACATAACTTAACGATCCTTTTAAGGGCCACCAAATATTTCGAAGAACAAAAATCTGAAAAATCAACATATCTTTGTTCTATTTATTCATTTATTTATTTATTCTTGATCTAATTACAACTACATACTTTTCTAAAAATTAAATATTTTCATTTGCACTAATTACATTTTTTCTTGTCATTATTTTGTATTTTTTTAAATTCCATCGAAGTCATTATTCACCACTATCATCACTAATCAATAATCAGCATTCTCATCTTCATCGAAATGCACTCGCAATTAATTCACGATCTTCATCATATTATCCCAAAAAAAAACTGGCTATTATTTCATATTTCATCATTCACTAAGCATTAGACAATCCTTCCTTACAAATCATCATGTCATCATGTCGAAGAGTATTTTAAGTACTTTATTTGGCTATTTCCTCTCTTTTTCAATCAAGGAATTCACCAGGCCGGGGATGTTGACCTTTGTTCATAAAAAAATGTTCATTTCTCTGTATTCATCATGCGTTCTCAAGGGTTATTGCACGCATATAATCTAAGTTATTTGTTGATGGCCAATATTGGTGGGCACTGCATATTAATTGCAAAGGCAATTCTGTTGTATTCAAAGATGTTAACAATGCCATACAAGTTAAAGTAAAATGTAATCGTTTTATTAGGCACATTTTTGTTAACTTTGATCTGCCAGCGAAACATAAAATAGCTTTTAGTCGTACTTTTTTACTCATGTCATGTGGATTAAGATTAGGAGTAAGAAAACGGGCAAGGTCATTTCTTATGGATGGGTAAGGTAATACATAGCCTGTGGGGCAAGTTGAAACAGCTCGTGCTCAGTCAGCAAAATGATGACAATTACTCATTGTATTGGATTTGGATGCCTATGTAATCTGATTTACCTTAGAGCTTTGGAGAAAAATTGGGCATGCATTGTGTTGAAGTAGTGTTTTTTAATTGTAAATTATAGTAATTTTATGATACATCATTCCATTGAAAGATAGCAATGAAATGATTATCCAGAAAACATAAAAGAATCATATACAATATAACTTTTGAAACTATATGTATCTACATGAAATTGAATAATGTGAGAGGTTCTTATTGTCCTCATGTACATTGTATTTATACTGTTAATATAACAAAAAGAAAGGAATTAAAGTTGTTAGTTATCGGTATCAGGGAAGTAATTTGGGTCCATAAATGGATTTATAATACATAGAGATCTTGAAATTATAGTGACATATGACAAATAATTTAAATAAGCACCAACGTGCTTTTGTTCAATCTCGGTATTATTAGTTTCATTATGTGAATATTTCAATAGCTCAAATATAAAGGAATTTGTATTGACGTTTATAGGTATAGGTTTTGGAGTCAATTAACCAGAAGAACCTTAATTTTGTGGACCGAAAGTCCTTTAGTTGTTTTTTATTGGTTGACAAAGGTGAAATGATTAAATAGGTGTTTGAAAGGGACGGATTATCGTGATAAAAAATTATTGAACCGCAGTCATTCATGAGGTTCACGGTTCACCTTTATTAGGCCTAAAATCTAAACCAAAGAAGCCAAGTAGAAAGGGCAGTGGAATAGGTATTATATTTTATAACTTGCCCTTGATGGAATAAGTGTATCCAAGTAAGCATACCTAATTAATTAGTAATTAGAGTTGTAGGGAATAATCTATTCCGGGGAAACACGCGACCAAAAATATCCAACAATGCATTTACCTCTAAATTCATTCAATGTGCTAATTGTTGTATTTCTACTTGTGATAACAACTGTAACTGGAAGTCACACAGATCTTCAGTCACACGCTCATCCATTCCAATCAGGCCTTCAAATATTTCTGAACCACTTTCACCCATGTCATTTCAAATTTTACGGGGTCCAAATCCAAGATTCTTTGGGGTTGACAGCAATCCACCATTTCAATTCAATAATTAGCACGAGTGCAGACCCCACAAGAGGTACTTTCTCCATCGTCTCCTTTCCAGTAAAAGATGTTCTGAACGCCACAACATTCACAAACGCCTCATTCGCCAACCATTACCAAATTGCACGGCATTCAATACATTGTTACATGGAGGAAGAACTGAGTATGGAGGGAACTCACTACGACATCCTTGTGGGGATTATGAAGGCTTCTAGGAGAACAAAGGAATGGCCACATCACATCATGTCTTATTCCTTGGCTCCCAGAAATCCAATGACACAAATCTAGATAAGAGCCTGTCCGAAACCCGGGTTCAATTTTACACAGACCAGTTACCCAGGACGTTTAGTCGCGGACTAATTCTAAGAATTGATGACCTTTCATCTGTCCGAATGATCTGTCTTGTATGTCGCAATGGGAAGGGTCCACATTATCCAATTTTGTATAATCTTTCCAAGAACATCTTGCAGGATCCAGGGAAAATGAAAGACTTTTCTATTCAACTTCATTTTAATCTTCACGAAGGTCTTCTGGACGTATTCCTCTACGCATACTTGAGCAAAGGAACCATGAGGAGTATCCCACATTGCGAGGGACTAACTGTGGAAATGGGCTCCCCAATAGTATCCAAGCAAGAAGACCGAATTTGTCTGTACCCCCTCCTCCAGGATAAATTCAACTTCACCTATCACTCTAGGTGGGGACAGGGATATGCAACTAAAGCGGATGCTCCATTGTTGATGATCTACAACAATCATTTGATTTACTCTCGGTGGATGGAAATCCAATGGATTCCATACAGCATTCGTTCCACCCCATTCAAATTCGTGGCATTTCAAATGAGACGAGAGGCAGGTTCTGCCGTCTTGCACAAGCCATATGAACGGGGTGTGTGGGCGTCCTTCCTGGCATCCGGAATGACCCTCGTCTTGATCACAATCCTGACTGGATATTTCTTACCCCCGGTTCAAGCAATGGATAATGGTTTGGTTGCCCTCTCAGCAATTAACAGCTTCCTGGACCAGCAAATATGCGACAGGGTGATTAGGTTCAGATATGGGGTGGGGGAGAAGTTTAGGCTTCAACAATACACCCTGTGGGGTTGTTGGATCATGTGGATCATGATTATGGTTGTGTTGGCAAATGGTTATAAAGGGATGATAGTTGCCTTCCTGACAAAGCCGGAAGCTCTAACTTGGCCCATGTCCTTGAAGGAACTTGTAAGGGATTATAAGAACATCTTTAACAGACCGGTCCACAATTACTGTCAATGGGGGCTGGATAACGACTTCCCTCCTGAGAGAATCCCTTCTCAAGGATATAATGGTGGGGAAGGAAGGGCTGGACTATCCCATGGAGTATTTCCAACTAAACAAGACTATCGAACATTTAATCATGTTGGATGTGGCATTCACCTTTGAGATGATCCTCAAAAGCGGGCAGGATGAAACGGACCATATTCGTCTCCTAAACTATGAAATCTGGGAAAACAAGCTGGCCGTGGTCAATCGGCATCCGGATAGCATCCCCATCAACTTGCGATATTTCAAGCCAAACATTGTCTCATCTAAAGTTGTTCCTATAAGTGACTACAGGGTTGTAACCGTTTGGGGCATTTGGAGAAACCACTTGTATGACAGGTTCTTAACCTCGATTGCGAATTTGGAAGCATTTGGCTTTGATAAGAGGTATGCGGATTTGATAAGCAAGCTGCACAAGTGCAATGAGATTAATATTATTGCTGGAGGAATGGAAAATGTGAAGAAGAGAAATCTCACAAAGCAATATAAGAACTGGCGAGAGGTTAAGCTTGGGAAGTTGCGGTGCATAAACTTGATCTTGTCCGGGTCAGGAGAGGAGGATACATTTCTTAATAATTTACACTATCATAATAAGAGCACAATGACACTTAGGCAGTTGTTGTTATTTTTAGTTGTGACAGGTTATATTTTAGGGGGTGCCTTGCTGATTTGGGTGATGGAAATATTGGTTAAATGGGTTGTTCGTCGGAAGCAACGGAGGACGGCAAGTGAGCAGCATCAATTAGAAGGGGTAAAATTAGCAAACTGAATTAAATTAAGACATACCTATTAGACATACATATTTGTAAATACCATACGTTATATGACTTAATGGTGCTTGGCAAAGTAATACAAATATTATGATGGTACATTTACGTCACTTTAACTGTAATTATTTTATAATTATTTTTTTCTATCATTTCTTTCTTCATTCTTTTTTGAACAACAATGCAATGTACAAACAATTTTGACAGATTTCTTGACAAGCATTGCATTCTTTCAAATGGCAGGTTTATCAAAGCAAAAATATAGTAAAAATAGCAAATTACATGTATGACAGTTCCACGTGAAAATAAACATTGCCCATTCAAGAAAATAAAAGGGCACATTTATAGCAGAAGAGAAAGTAGTAGAACTGCTTAGTCTTATAGTTTGTCGCAGGTCATCTGCATGGGAAAGTGAAGAGGCTACTTTTACATCCTGAGTCCAGCCATAATGGACTTGACAAATTTCTACAAAACCTTCTTTAACTTTGCATACTGCCTCTGCATCTCCCCTTTCCGAATCGTCCGCATCCAGCTCAAAACCAGGGGCCCTTGGGTCTTCCGACCAAAGTCATTTCTACCCCAAAAGATTATCTGCGCCTTTAGTTCCTTCTTCACAGTTATTAAATTGATTGGTGAAATTCGAGCATCCATCCCAACCGACTCGAAGGACCCTTCCCAGCATTTCTTGCTGATGTTGAGCATTTTCAGCTTCATTATAAAAACCCTCATGATGAAAAAATTCTGGTGGAACCAACAGACCTTCATGGATATCCTTGAATTTCTGGAGCGGAGGCAATCTGACCATTTTTCACCACCTCCAAGCTCCACCCTGAAAAGTGAGAGTTGGTTTGTAAATGTGGTCTGGAGAAAATGGGCTCATTTCACTGTTTGCCTTGCCTACACCCTTGCTGGTAATCAGAAGGTGCTCTCCGAAGCGCTGACAAGTGATGGGGTGGATCCCGGGGACCCGCTAAGCTACTTATGGGGATGGTGGCACAAAATGGAGAGATCCGCCTGTTATGAGTTATTCCTTGGAAATGGAACCTGTACAGGTTGGAAAGGGACAGCGGCCACCGTGTTTGCCTTCCCAGGAAGTTTGGCATTCTTTCAGAGAAATCTTCTCGGGTCCTTCTGTGACCTGTTGTTGCTAATGTCGGCACTCACCTTGTGGTCTGCAACGAAGCTCTTTGCTCTGAAGATCTCTGTGAATGACGAGGAACAGCAAGTGATGACAGTCTGGAGGAAGGACGGGATTAGCATACTTGGTGCCATGGGTGGATCACCCCAATGGAGGGACGTGTTCGAAAATATGAAGGCACTCCAAAAGCTGAGCAATTTAATCATAAAAGCGGTGGGGCATCATGTGACATTTTTCCTCTTGGAAGCTGTGGTCTACTATGCCACCGGAATTGATGAGGCATTTGTGCATACTGATGACTCGCAGGACTTTTTAAGGATGATTCAGCTCATTTTCTACTTTTCGAATGCCTGTGTCATCCTATTAATCTCGGCTGCTATTTCTCATCAGGTGAAAATAAATTTTCTCATATAACCCATGTCATTCTTTCGTGATCACGTCAAATTGTAAATTATGTAATAACAACTAAATATTTATTCCACTATAAATATTTCAGATGAACTCATTAACAGGTTGGCTTGCCCTGGAAGAAAATAGAAATTCCTTAACGTCCAGCCAAATCCAAGTCGTTCTCCATGAGCTGGACACCCACACAGTGGCAATCAGGGGGAGCGATGTTTTCCCAATTACTTACTACGTCCTGGCAAATGTAAGTAATAATTAATTTACCAAACATTCCGGTTTTGACTGACAGTGACAATTTGAGTTTTCAATAGTTTGGGTTGTATTTCAGATGCTGAGTATAACAATCACCTATTTCATCATTTGTATTCAAGCCTAATAAGGAATTTTGGGATCGCTCGTTAGGAATGTTGTAGAATATAATTGAAAAAAATCAAGCAAGTCATGTAATTGAGGTCATGGGATTGGGTGTCCTGCCGGGTTCCGAGGAGTCTGTTGGTAAAATTGCATCATATATTTGTGTTTATTTTTGTTTCGGGAAATTTCATTGAATTACTAGTAAATGGAATGCATACTTGAGTCAACCCCTGATACGTGTTAGCCCATCATCTTCCAGTTTCCAATATAATGACTTATCCTGATAGAATGTCGCATCTACTCCTTTGACTAGAATGACTAGAATGCAATTTGCCTATGTATAAATTAAATACAAATGAAATCTGCAAAATCGAGACATTGTTTAGCCATGTATATTTGGAAAATAAATATTAACTATGGCCAATGAGAGGAAAAGTTTGGTCGTTTTGAGTTGTTTAACTTTTTTTCTTTATTTTTCCATTCACATTTCAGCAAACGATTTTACCAACAAAAAAATGCTAACAACTTAATCGCATATATTTATATTTGCATTTATAATTTTCATGGCCAAATCAGAAACGGTTTCTACCTAAGAACAAAAAAATGTGATTTTAAGGTAAAGTAAAAGCAGCAGTTTTGGGAGTAATAGTATTGCGAAGGGCCCACAAAAAACTGATGGTTCGCACTACGGACAGATCATATGCAGTAGAATTGTAATCTCTGCCAATTTCTGACTACAGTTTATCAATTTAGCATTTCAATAGGTCTTAAGATAATTGATATCGTGACTATTTCTACAAAAAAAAATGTAATAAATGTATTATGCTAAATAACATGAATTCAGGATTTGATATGCGATAATGGATTAATACTAATGTTTGAATGGCTCTATGACTATGAATTGATTGACTTGATATACACAATTTTAGGCACAGCTTGCTGTGGCTTCCACAGCGTTGGGAAGGTCTTGGGCCTTGGAGGGAAGCGGCTCCTCCGGAGCTGGGGCTGGGTTATCTTTATTGGCTGGGGCAGCGTCAACATTATTTTCAGTAACTGGCTTATCTTGACTGACTGGGGCAGCTTCCGCCACTGGTTCAGTACTAGCTGCGGGTGCTGGTGCGGGCGTCTCATTCTGTTCTGCTTTGGGAGTAGGTTGTTCTGGGGTGGGGGCAGGTGAGGGAGGTTCCTGTGGTTTTGGAGCTTCAGTAACTACTTCGGCGGGTTTAGGCTCTTCTGAAGTTTGCGGTGTGGATTCTGGTGCTGGTTTTGGGTCTGCTTCCTGTGCAGCTGGAGGGGTCGATGTCGCTGTCGCATCAGTCTTCGCCTGCTCTGGCTCTGCAACCGGCTTTGCTTCTGCAGTTGGGGCCTGATCCGGTTGGGGTGTATCCTTTGGAGATGCGGCTACCTCTTCTTTTGGTGCGCTTTGTGGCTCTGCTGGCTTCTCGGCCGAAGCTTCCTGTGGAACATCCTTCGCTGCAGATTCGGGCTCCTTTGGTTTTTCCGTTTCAGTAGATTTTTCTGTTGGAGCTACGGGTTCTGTTGCGGTTGTTTCTGCCGCCGCTTGTTTGACCTCCTCAACAGGTGCAAGAGCAGAAGTATTTTCTTCAGGCTTTGCATTTTCTGGTACTTTGCATTCAGCTGGGGCTACCGGAACTGTTTCCGAGCTTGGCTTTGCTTCTTCTGTAGGTTTAGGTTCTTCTGATGGTTTCACCTCTTTGGAGTCAGGTACTGGTTGTGGTGCCTCCGGACTTGCTTCAGATGGTTGAGGTGGGGCTGGGACTTCTGCCTGTGCATGTTCTGGGGCAGGTTGAGACTCCTTTGGAGTTTCTGGAACTGGCTTCTCTTCAACTGCTGGTTTTGGCTCCTCGGGAACTTTCTCTTCTTTGGTTTCGGTAGGCTGCTGTACTTGTGCTCCATCCGATGGTGGCAATGGTTCTGCTTGTTTGGCTTCACTTGATTCTTTTGGAGCTTCTGGAGTTTTTTCTTCGGATGCTGCGACTGCCGGCGATTCCACCGAAGGTGCGGGTGGTGGTGCTGGTATTTCAGCAGGTTTGGCTTCTGGAGTCTCTGTACTTGCTTCCGGAGGTGGTTGAGTAGGCGCCTGTTCTGTGCTTGCTGCTTCGGCAGGCTTCGCTTGCTCTGCAGCTTTTTCTGTATTGACTTCTTTTGTTTCTGCTGGGGTCGGAGGCTGGGCCGTCGAATCAGGGCTCGCCTGTGCAACGTTTGCTTCGGTGGAGGTCGGTGTCTCCTTTACTTCAACGGGTTCCTTTGGAGTTTCTGTTTCTTTTGCTTGTGCTTCCACTGCTACTTTCTCTTCTTTTGGCTCAGGTTGCTGAGGAGTTTCTGGAGCAGCGCTCTGTGGTGCTGCTTCAACTGGTGGTGGAGCTTGGGCTTCAACTGGTGCCGGCGGTGGGACTTCAACGGTTGGCTGAGCGGAGGTTTCAACTGGAGGTTGGGTCTGTGTTTCAACTGATGGCTGAGCTTGCTCTGGTGCTTTCTCTGGTACTTTCTCTTCTTTTGATTCCTCTTGTGCAGCACCTTCAACGACTGGTTTCGGGGTCTCCTGGAATGCGACTGGAGCTGGGGTCTCGGCTACTTTAGTTTCATTACAGGGATTCGCAGGGGTGGCATTTTCACATGGCTTCTCCTCAGTTTTCACTACTTCCACAGCAGGACTGGAACCAGCAGCACCTTCCGAAGGTGGTGGGCTCACCGCCTCTGGAGCTGGAGTTTGCTTTCCCTCTGCTGAAGGTTCAGCGGGCGGACTTGGGGAAGCCGCCACCTCAGTAGCCTGACCACCCGGAGTAGTCCCTGTCTCCTCTTCCGTACTAATCGTAGGCTCCATTTCTACCTCAACAAAATTTCCCTTTAATTTGTTTAATTCTTCCCTTCTTTTAAAAAAATTAGTTTACTGAGCTTTGAAATTAAATCTCTCTTTAAAATTTTCTTTATTTAAAAAAATCTTGTATTCGGAATACTATTATCGATTTCTCTGAATATCCTCAAGATAAACGCAAGAAGTTATCGGTGAGTGCACTCACTCACATTTCTCCGTTGCAACTGAATCCACTTTGGGATCTCTCCTCCGAATCTGCATGATCAGGATCATCATCATCATCCTCTCTCCTCCGCAATTAATTTGAACGCCAACATCGTCAACATTTTCATGGGCTTGTTGACCTATTTGTTTCATCTTGTGGTGGTAGAGAGGAAACGACGCAACATTCACAATATGATGATGATAATATTTTTTGGGGTATTTTTCTTCGCATTTATTTCTCCTTCGATTTCATTTCAACATTCCCCTCGTTATAGCTATTTTCCAACATGATTCAGCATTTCAGCATTCATCTCTATAAAGAAAAGTGCCACCACCATAGACATTTGCTTTGGGTGATTCACTTTCAGTATTTTATGGGCTTCCCGTCATCATCGCCAACAACACCCCACAACGGCCGTTATTCCTGCTGTTTCCCATCCGAGGAAAGCCATGTCGCTCCCGTAGTCCCATCTTATATTTTTCGAACTACGCCTTCTTCATTTTTATTTCTAGAATATTTTGCGTTTTTCATCAATGACCTCGCCACCACGACTATGATGACGATGATGGGGCTGAGCTCCTCCTCATTATGATCAACGATAGAAGTGTGTTCCCCTGATAATCCTAGCATATTTCTTAAAGCAATGCGACATTCCAAACAAGCAAATCATCATTTTTTTCTTCTTCTATGAGCATAATCTCTAATCATTATTGCATTTTCTCAAAAATCATTCTTCCTCCCGATATAATATCAAGCCGCGAGGCTGATGGCCACAGTCTTGGAATGCGGCCAGAGTCAGATCAGCTCTCAGTCTTCAGATTTTTCCCATTTCTATTTAGATTTGGAGCAGATGACGATTTCAATTCATCATTTTTATTATCTGTGTCATTATTATTGCTATCATCGGGAAGATCATATCTTGGTAGCCTTCTCCTTTGTTACGCCCGTTTTCATTTGAAGTTGGATGGGATCCATTCCTCAGTCCCGACTCCACTGTCAATTGCTTGCGGATATCCTCCATCCTCCCGTGTGACCTCGGAGTGGAGACTACTCCACAGACCCACTGTCATTCAATTCTCAGTCAGTTCAGTTCCGAACTGCAATACAACTTCCTCAAAATTCCTCAGGCTTGGAATTTTTGGGAATGGGGAAATGTGAGATGAGATGGGTTCCACTTGGGAATGGGAATGAATGGCATTGTTTTCAGTTGTCGCTGTCTCTTTCCCAACTGTCCGAGTCGGAATTTGGGGAAAAGTTGACATCGACAACCCCGTTTGGGATTTAGTTTCGTCTTCGGGATCGCATTTGGTATACGAAATGCTTATCAGGGAAAATTATGTTTTCGATTATGACGATGATCATATCAAGTAAGTCATCATGTCATATGTCATGGTTGATTTAATGCGCACTGCGCGTGCCTATCATAACGTCATCGTCAACCTCTTCATCATCAGCAAAAACCAGTTATGTATGCGAATTCCACAACTGGGGAAATTGTGAATTTTTTTTAGCAAAAAAATACTCCAAGTGCATGTAATCATCATGTTGACTAATCATGTCGTCAACTCTAAATGAGAATTTGGCAATCCCAGGCCAATGCATACTTTAAAAAATGAAAAGATAAACAACAACAAGTTTTAAGTAAGTAAGTGCCTTGCCTTTTTGGAAAGGGAAAAATATAATTTGCCTCAATATTTTTTTAACCATTACAAAAATTAAAAGTATTTAAGTATATTGCATATTTTATTTTATTTGGGAACATTTGATACTGTAGATGAAAACGCGGTTGGGATTGGTCATGATCGGCGATCCCGTTTCCATTCCATTTCTGTTTGTGTGATCTGTTGTTTCTGTTCATCTAAATTGATTCATTTGTTGGATCGGATCCAACTCAACAAGGAGCTTTTAGTAAACAGCGTATTCTTCATCGTCACATCTGCATTGCAAAAAAAAAGAATTTTCTGCAGTTGAAAGCGTAGGAGTACTGGTGACTAGGAGGAGAAATACCACAAAGACTTCATAGTTCATATGCCATGATGCCACATGCACTAAATTCACCAACGTGCATAACCAGATAAACAAGCAATTAAGGCAACCTCCTTGTCCTTGATACACTTTCGCAATAACAATCATCCTTCCCATCCAAAGGAAAGCACGGATGATTAATAAAGCTTAAAGGGAAATTAAGAAAGGGAATTAAGGATGTTGGTACGAGAGGAAGGAGGAAACGCGCAAAAAATAAGCTCAACATTAAAGAAGCTCTTTTTTTAAAATCGACCGCACTCTCATTAAAAGCGACCTTGGTAATGGCTCACCATCGCCATCATGTATCAGCTTCTGCTTGATCCTTCCCTAATGTCGCCTTTCAGAATCTTTCACGTTTGACAGTCACATAATCCTATCTTATCTAAAGTCTTATCTCTTATCTCACCGCTTGCAGCTTAATTGCTCCTCCCGCTGCAACTGCAACTGATTGATTCGCTCTGAAAGGTAAAGCAAGGTTCCTGTTATTTCTCTATTCATTTTTTTAAAAATTTTATACATCTACATTCTACCAAAATTTACTTTAGTATTTTGTATTTTATTTACAAACGTAATTCGCGTATTCAACCTCCTCTGGGTTCCTAAAAACAGTGAAAGGCTGAGTGATTGATAAGCAATTCCAACTAAACTAATGAGTAATTCATTATGGAAGAAAGTTAAATAAAGAATCTTTTCATTTTTCATGATTCATTTTTGAGGAAATTAGGTAAGTTATATAGCTAATGTGGGATTTGGTTTAATGCAGTATCCACTTTAATTAAAGAGATGGCCATCGTCATATCATCATCAACATCACGAATCAGGATCATGAGATGAATTATGAATGCAATAAATCACTTTTTTAAAACTTTTCCCCAATTTTAACTTCCAGCTCTCATTCACTAGAATAAATATAAATACAGTGTAACTTCCGAGTAATTGCCTTCCGAGTAGTTGCAGCCCCCTTACAGTTGCAGGGGTCTTCCCCGCC